>PVIW01007221.1:7626-75665 GCA_004026585.1 Noctilio leporinus | reverse complement strand
GGTCGGGAACGCCTCACCTACTGTCCCGCTGGCCTCCTCTGCCTCTGGGCTCTGCTCCCCTGTGTCCAGATGCTGTCCGTTCCAATCCCTAGGGTCCTGAAGACGTCTCACGCTCCTTATCCTGTCCTCTAGCTGCTTTGGTACTTGAGAACACCATCAGCACTGCTCTCTACTCTGTCGCCATCTTCCCTCCTCTCTAGATCTTAATATCATATGAAAAACAACAAAATTTCTAGACAAAACACAGGAAAAATCTAGATGATCTGGGTTTTACATGGAGTTTTTAGATAGAACACCACACTCATCCTTGATAAAAAATGATAAACTGGACTTTATTAAATTTAATAACTTATGAGCTGCAAAGCTGTTAAAAGAATAAAAGATACAGACTGGGAGAAAATCCTTACAAAACACATTAATGATAAAGGACTTGTAGCCGCAATATAAGAATAATACTAAAAACCCACCAACAAAAAGCCAAAAACCTAATTAAAACATATATGAATATGTGAACAGACATCTCACTACAAACATACAAACATAGAGCTAAGGTAATTCTGTAGATAAAACAATGTTGGAGAAATTAACCTGTTCCTTCCCTCCCTTATGTTTCATAAGCATTATATCCATATGGCTATTAGACTTCTGACTGTACTTTGGTGACTGTTTTCTAGCTGAACAAACCAACACCATATAGAAAACACATAAAAATATACATGCTATTAAACACCAGATTTAGCATGGTAGATATCTTTGGGATAGGTACAGGAAAGGTCATGGGATCAGGTGGCGTCTACAGAAAACTTTATCTATCTGTAATGTGTTGACTTTTAAGTATGGTATTTAAATTATTGGTATTATATTATCACTTGTACTGTATAATATTAGTTGTCATTTATATTGTCATTCTTCATGTCACTCGTATATCTGAAATATTTAATATAAACATTTGTAAAAGACCAAATTAAAAGTGAAGCCTTGTATCAAAGTCCTTCCAGAAAATGGAATTAGGGGAAATAGTTGCTAGAAAAGAATATAGTCATAGAAGGGTGCAGTTAGGTAGATAGCTAGAGAGAAGGTAGGTGGGTAGTTTGTTTTATTTATTTTTTATTTTTTAAAAATATTTTATTCATTATTTTTAGAGAGAAGGGCAGGGAGGGAAGACGAAAGGGAGAGAAACATCAATGTATGGTTGCCTTTCACCTGCCTCCAGCTGAGAACCTAGCTGGAGACTTGGCTTGCAACCTGGTTATGTGTCCTGACTGGGAATCAAACCAGCAACCTTTTGGATTCACAGGCTGGTGCCTATCCATTGAGCCACCAGCCAGGGCAGTAGTTTGTTTTAAAGAAAACTAATTCAAAACCTGGATATACAATTTTATTATGTATGCCTTTGGGCAGAATATTTAATTTCTCTAAATCTCTATTTTCCCATCTAAAAGTAGAGATTAAAATGTTTACTATTTCTGCTTTGTGATGATTAGATTACAAAAAGAAGCTAAACTCTAGTCACTGTCATAATGCATACAGTTAGCAAGTATCATTTTCATACATTTTACTTTAGTAATTTGGAAATAATACAGAAGACATTATCAAATATTCAAATTCATCTTATATTTAATAAATTTGAGAAACAGTTTCTTGTCATAGAAATATAGAGATTTTAAAATTGCTATCAATGTAGAAACATCCAAATGATTTTACAGCAATAGGGTGATAAGAAAATATATTACTTTCCTCCTAATTTAGAGAAAAAATTGAAATCACACTGGCCTCAATTTTCTATAGAAATCAGATGCTCATTTGTAAAATCATTTAAATTATAAGTGCTTTGTGTTCATAGGAAGCTTTACTATCAAAATTACATTTATTTATTTTTCTCTAAAACCTATATTTGGGTTTATTTATTTACTTAAGTATAGTCAGTATACAATCATATACTGATCATATTAGTTTCAGGTGTACAATATAATAATTCCAAGTTTTTATACTTACAATGGTATCACCCTACTAATTCTAGTAATCATCTGTCACCATGTAAACTTATTACAATATTATGGACTATATTCCCCATGCCCTTTAATTGTATTTACATTAGGAGGTTATTTGTGTTTTGTGTGTCTGGTTTAGTTGTGGTCAATTAAGTATATTCAGGATGTAAAAATATGTGTTACACTATAAAAAATTACATTTTCAACTTTAATATTCAAAGGTTCAGAGGAGTTTTGATGTAAATTATTTACAAGGAATTATTTTAGTCCAGTTTGGCTACAAACAATGTATTAAGCAAGCTGAGTTTTAAAATCTCCACAGATATTTGAGTTGGTGCATTGTATTGTCTTTTTTTTTTTTTTTTTTTTTCTGTTATGGTATAGAAAGTAGTTTTACATTGGTTCTGATGTTGCCCTTTGATGATTTTAACTTGAAGCCAAATTTGATTTATATAGTGCAGTAATATTGAGAGTACATTTTTAGAAAATATGTATTATCTTTAATTATTGTATTCTACTAGCCCGGTATATACTAAATACTCAACATTATTAATTGAATGTTTGATACAAGTTAAAAACAAATATACAGCCCTGGCTGTTGGCTCAGTGGCTAGGTGCCAGTTGTGAACCCAAAGGTCGCTGGTTCAATTCCCAGTCAGGGCATGTAACCAGGTTGCAAGCCAGGTCTCCATGCAGTTCCATAACTCAAGGCAGATGAAAAGCAACCATACATTGATGTTTCTCTCCCTTTCTTCCTCCCCGCCTTCCCTTCTCTCTAAAAAATAATGAATAAAATCTTTCTTTAAAAAGATGCATTTACAATATGACATTAGTAGAAATGGATAGTTGATGCTCATTATTCCCAGGGTAATTTATATAAATGCACTTTTAACATCAAGGAGAAATGCATAGGTTCAAATAGTTACTTTTGAAATTGGCTTATATTTATGAGTTTTAACTTTTCTTTCTAAAATGAACTAAAACATTTCCCATTGAATTCATTATTCATTGTCTAGTAGGTAATTAAGAGGAAAAAAAGTATGTACATGTTAAAATAACCCTCTTTAACCATTTTAAATAATAGCAATACTCATGAATCTATACAAAGCAGGCACAGTTTGTATGAGGATGCATTTAGATTATTTTTATTTTTAAAAAGCGAAACATCATTTGACATTGTACAGATAGCATCTGGAGACATTTGCTAGTTGCTAGATTTTCCTTTCAATGCTATGGCAACAGTTTCCTGGCAGGGTACTGCAGAAGCCAGCCATGTGACTAATCACAGTGGACTTCATGTCCTTGGGGTTGCTATACCAAAATTGACATGTTTTTATACCAAAAGATTTGAGTTCTAACAAGCATCTGTGAGGTTTTTCTGCTTCATCTCACTCCTGTCTATACTGCTTTATCTAGAACAGAAAAATGTGATTGATATTTTAAAAATCAGGTTTAATAAGATGGAGAATATAAATTATCAGATGTTGTAAAAACAATGAAAAATAATATCATTGGGTGAGGATAAAAAATAAAAAGAAAATATTTGTAGTGAAACATCTCAAAGATTAACTTGAGGAACTGTCATTAGTGTCAATCAAGAAGTTCAAACTTCAGTTCAAGATGGTAGCATCGGCAGATACAGCTCACCACCTTGCACAAGGACATCAAAATTAAAACTAAAATATAGAACAACATCACTCAGAACCATTAGAAATAAAGTTGAGCCCTGACTGGTGGCACAGTGGATAAGGCGCCAGCCTGCGAACCCAAAGGTCACTGGTTCGATTCCCCAGCCAGGGCACATAACCAGGTTGCAAGCCAGGTCTCCAGTCAGGTCTGTGGCTGGAGGCAGGTGAAAGGCAACCATACATTGACGTCTTTCTCCCTCTCTGCCTCTCTCCCTTCCCCTCTTTCTAAAAAATAATGGAATAAAATCTTAAAAAATAAAAAGAAAGAAAGTTGAATGGAAGTCTGACAACTATGGAATTAAAGAAACCACATCCACTCAGACTGGTAGGAGGGGTTGCAGACATAGGACTGGCTGGACCCACACCCACATGTGGTGAATAAAATTTTGGAAAGGATATCTCAGGAGCGAGGAGTCCCAGCCCCATACCAGGCACCCCAATCCAGAGTTCCAGTGCCAGGAAGATGAGTCCTAACAACTTCTGGCTGCAAAAACAAATAAATAACAACAAGAAAAATAGTGGGGATTGAGTCAGTGGAGCCCCAGGCAGCATCTCTTAAAGAATGATCTACTCAGACTCACTCCCTCTGAGCTCCAGCATTGAAAGGCACCAGTGATATACAGGGAGAAATTGAAGTTTCTGGCATCAAAGAGAATAGGTTGCATCACTTTTCTGACACCTCCCCCACAGAGTCAGCAAGCTGGTGCCTATCTAAGACTGCCCCACCCACCCAACTCATGCTACTTGACCCACCTTGGAGATCACCTGAGACTCTGCCCCACCCCCAATTTAATGGACCCACCCAAGCTGTTTTCCATATGAATGGCTGGTCTTGGCTCCTACTTCGACAGCTCCCTAAATCTTAGACAAGCAACAGCTGCCTCAGGGAGCCTGGCACTAGCAGCAACCAGCCTAGATTCACAGCTTGACTTCGATAGGGAATCTCCAAGGCTAGATGAGCAGCAGCATCTCAAATTGCTTTATAGCTCAGGCAGCTATAGGGGGCCTTGGATTAAACATGGTTGGGGGCGCACTTTGGTGGGCACCACCCAGGAAACCCCAAGGCCAGCATGCCCAAAGGATATCTACAGATCATATTGGAGAACCACAACCCTGCACCGGCACAACTGATCTTCCACAGAAGGTACAGTTTGCTGGTAAGTGGTCACATCCAGGACTTAGAGGTGACTGGCCTGGGTGAATCCCTCTCTTGATCTAACAACAGCAACCAAGATTCATCTGTAAGAGGAGGGTGTACTCAGCACTGAGGGTGTACCTTGAGTACCCAGTTTGGATGATAGGGAAAGATGTGCCACTGGACCCTAAAGGACACCTACTACATTAGACCACACTACCAAGACACCGAGACAAATCAGTTCTACCAAATACATAGAAACAAACACAGGGAGGCTGCCAAAACAAGGAGATAAAGAAACATGGCTCAAATGAAGGAACAGATCAAAACTCCAGAGAAGAGCTAAACAAAATGGAGATAAGCAATCTATCAGATGCAGAATTCAAAACACTGGTTATAAGGATGCTCAAGGAACTTAATGAGGACTGCAGCACCATAAAAAAGATTCAGTCAAAAACAAAGAATTTACTAACTGAACTAAAGAATAATTTACATGGAAAGAACAATAGAATGGATGAAGTTAAAAATCAAATTAATGATATGGAACATAAGAAAGGAAAAAAGCAACCAATCAGAACAATGAGAAGAAAAAGCAATCCAAAAACTGAGGATAGCCCTGGCTGGTGGTAACACAGTGGATAAGGTGCAAGCCTGTGTACCTGAAGGTCACTGGTTCGATTCCCCAACCAGGGCACATAACCAGGTTGCAAGCCAGGTCTCCAGCCAGGTCTGTGGCTGGAGGCAGGTGAAAGGCAACCATACATTGATGCTTCTCTTCCTCTCTGCCTCTCCTACTTCCTCTCTCTCTGGAAATAATAAAATCTTAAAAAAATAAAAACTGAGGATAGTATAAGCATCTTCTGGGATAATTTCAAGAGGTCCAACAATTGCATCATATGGGTACCAGAACAAGAGAGAGAAAAAGAAAAAAATTGGAAATCTATTTGAAAAATTAATGAAAGAAAACTTACCTAGTTTGGTGAAAGAAATAGACATGCAAATCCAGGAAGCAGAGTCCCAAACAAGATGGATGCAAAGAGGCCCACTCCAAGTCACATCATAATTAAAATGCCAGAGGCAAAGATAAAGGGAGATTCTTAAAAGCTAAAAGGGAAAAGAAAGTTACCTACAGAGGCTTCCCCATAAGACTGTCAGCTGATACCTTAAAAGAAACTTTGCATGCTAGAAGGGGTTGACAAGAAATATTCAAAGTCATGAAAATCAGGGGCCTAGTGACAAGATTATCATTTAGAGTAGGAGAGCAGATAAAGAGCTTCCTAGACAAGAAAAAAAATAAAGGAGTTTATCATCTCCAAACCATTATCATATGAAATGTTAAAGGGACTTAGTTAAAAAAAAAAAAAAAAGAACATCACAACTATGAACAATAAAATGACAAAAATATACAAATCTATTAATAATTGAATCTAAAAAACAAACTAAGCAAATAAGAACAGAAGCGGAATCATGGATACATAGAACATTTTGATAGGCGCCAGATGGGAGGGGCTCTGGGGGAATGGGTGAAGAAGCGAGGGGTTTAAGAAGTACAAATCAGTAGTTACAGAATAGCCATTAGGATGTAAAGTACAGTATAGAAAATGGAGTAGCCAAAGAAATTATATGCATGACCCATGGACATAAACAATGGTGGAGGGATTGCCTAAGGGAATGGGGGTGATAGATGGAGAGGGAAACAAAAGGGGGAAATCAGAAAAACTGTAATAGCATAATCAATAAAATATAGGGGGAGTTCTGGCAAGATGGCGGGGGAGTAAGTGGAGCTACACCAATCTCCTTCCAAGTCACATCTGGAATTACTTTTTTGGAGAAAAAGTCAGCTGGAATTATGAACAGAACACCAGCTAGAAAGAAGTCCTATAACCACAGACAGAACAGAAGAGGCTGCTTCATCACAATGTGACTGGTAGGAATTATGAAAACATAAGATGGTTGGCTGGGCCCCCATCAGAGGCAGCAGCTAAAGGGACGGTGCTGGGGGCTTCATCTGAGAAGGGTGGAATCTGGTCCCTCAGCCAGGTGTCCCAGTTATAGCAACACGGAGGAGAACAGAACAGCATCCAGCTGAGAAGGGCAGAAAGCCATGGAGTTTGCTGGCCTGAGAGAACACTGAAGGCAAACTACTAGGGTGACCACAGCAACAATACCTTGGCACCCACCTATACTGGGTTCCAGCAGAGGGAGGGCAGAGAAGACTGGAGACATGTGGGGAGAGTTTGCGGTGGTAGCTTGGAGGAGAGAAGTGGGGAGGTGGCTGTGGGGGTCCAGGTGCTGACTTATTGCCCACACCTCCGGGCGGACCGTGCTGCACCAAGCATCTTCTGTGTGACAGTCCTCATAGCCCTGCCCACTGGAAGCAATCTACCCCACCCAGTGGTGCCTGAGCCTGGCGCCTGATCACAATTTTTTGAGTTACATTTAAATAAATCTCTCCTGCCCTGTCCTGTCTGAGCATAGATACAATAGATGGCACCTATGAGGTGTTTCTCATCCAGTAGTGCCTGGGCCTGGCAGCTGATTACAGACTCTCTGACTTACAGCATGTGCTGGCATGCAAGCCTGGTGGCTGATCCTAGATTCATTACTTTGCAACTTAGTCAGTCTTTCTTGCTCAGCAAAGCCTGGACTTGGCAGCTGATTACAAACTCTCTGACTTACAGCTGGGTCAGACCATCAGTCCCTCCCCCACACAGTGGCAATTGATCCTGGTGGCTGATTGTGGATTCATTGGTTCACAACTGAGTTGGTTTGTCCCACTCACTGGCCTCTGGGCCTGGCAGCTGATCACAGATTCATTGGACTACAGTTGTACCTTGCTGTCTAGCCCAGTAGCTCCTGAGCTTGGTGGCTGAACATACATTCATTGGATTACAATTGGATCTTGCTGCCTAGCCCAGTGGTGCCTGAGCCTGGCAGCTGATCACAGATTCATTGATTTACATCTGAATCTGTCCTACCAGGCTGCACCTGAGCTGGTGGCTGATCCCTTGGATTGCAATTGGACCTCTCTATCTAGCCCAGTAGGGCCTGAGTTTGGTACCTGATGTATTGATTTACTATTGAATCAGTCTATCATCCCAAACTGCATCTGAGCCTGGTGGTGGATCACAGAACAATAGGATTACAACTAAATCAATCCTTCCAGCTTAGAGTTTCCTTAGCCTGGCAGCTGATCACAGTCTGATTGGATTACAATGAAACCTGAAAGTGGGGAGAAAAAAGAAACAGTCCATCACCAAAAGGAAAGGAGAAATTCCCAGAAAGATTACTAAATGAAACAGAAGCAAGCAAACTATCAGAAATGGAATTCAAAATAATGATGATAAAGAAACTTAATGAGCTTAGCCAGCTCAAAGAAGACTTACAAACTACTGGGGAACTACAAATAACTCCAGGGAACCTACAAGGAACTTACTGAGAACTACACCAGGATTAAAAAGGACATAGAAACTATCAGTAAGAGCCAGGAGGAAATGATGAATACAGTTTCTAAATTGAAGAATACAACAGAAGGAATCAATAGCACACTAGAGGAAGCAGAGGATAAAATCAGCAAGCTGGAGGACAACATAGAAAAATATTCCAAAACAGTACAAGAGAATGAAAAAAGGCTGAGCAAGAATGAAGAGGTTTTAGGAGAGCTGCAGGACAACATAAAACATAACAATATGCATAGCATAGGGATACCATAAAGAGAAGAGAAACAAGAAATGGAAAACCTGTTTGAAAAAGTAACAAGAGAAACATTCCTTAACATGATGAGTGAAAATATTAATCAAGTTCAGAAAGCACAGGGGGGTCCCAATGAGAATAAATCCAAACAGACCCACTCCAAGATGCATTATAATTATAATGGCAAATTTCAAAGATAAAGAGAGAATCCTAAAAGCATCAAGAGAGAAACAGCAAATAACATATAAAGGGACTCTGACAAGGTTACCAAATGATTATTCAACAGAAACAATACAAGCCAGAAGGGAATGGAAAAAAATGTTTTAAGTAATGAGAAACAAAGGCCTGCAACCAAGAATACTCTACCCAGCAAGGCACTCATTCAAAATTGAAGGAGAAATAAGGAGTTTTCCCAGACAAAAGACTAAAAGAATACATCTCTACCAAACCAGCATTGCAAGAAATGCTAAAGGGTCTGCTTTTTAAAAAATGAAGAGACTGAGAGGAACGCAGGTGCAAAGGGGGAAAATGGCAATAAATAAGTATCAATCAATAATAGCTTAAATATAAACAGATTAAATGTGCCAACCAAAAGACATAGGGTAGCTGAATGGATAAGAAAACATGACCCACATATGTGCTGTCTTCAAGAGATGCACCTCAGAACAAAAGATCAACACAGATTGAAAGTGAAGGGATGGAAAAATATATATCAAGCAAATATACATGAAAAAAAGGCTGGAGTACCAATACTTATTTCAGACAAAATAGATTTTATGATGAAGTCCATAAAAAGAGACAAAGAAGGACATTTCATAATACTTGAGGGAGCAATCCATCAAGAAGATATAACTCTGGTAAACGTATATGCACCCAACATAGGAGCTCCGAAATATATAAGGAAACTCTTGGAGGACTTCAAAAAGAATATAGACAGCAACATACTAATAGTAGGGGATTTTAATACCCCATTATGAACAATGGAAAGATCTTCCAAACAAAAAAAAAAACACCAAGGATACTGTGTCACTGAACAATACTCTAGAGGTAATGGACCTAATTGATATATACAGAACCTTTCACTCCAAAGAGCAAAATACACATTCTTTTCAAATGCACATGGAACATTCTCTAAGATAGATCACATGGTAGGTCACAAGACAAGCCTCCACAAATATAGGACAATTGAAATCATACCAAGCACTTCTCAAATCACTATGGCTTGAAACTAGAAACCAATCTCAAGGGAAAAAACAAAAAACACTCTAACTCATAGGAGAACTGGACAGCAACATGCAAAAGAATAAAACTAGACCACCAACTTACACCATACACCAAAATAAACTCAAGATAGATCAAGGACATAAACATAAGCAGTGCTACCATAAAGGTCCTGGAGAAAAATAAAAGCAGTTAAGTTTTAATATCCTACACAGAAATATGTTTACTGATAGTTCTCCAAGGGCAAAAGAAATCAAAGAACAAATAAACAAATGGGACTATATCAAACTGAAAAGTTTCTGTCCAGCTAAAGAAAACACAAGCAAAATTAAAAGGGAACCAACTGTATGGGAAAACATATTTGCCAAAGATACCTCAGACAAGGGTTTGATATCCACAATACATAAAGAACTTATGTGACTCAACACCAGGGAGACGGACAGCCCAATTAAAAAATGGTCAAAGGACCTGAACAGACAACTCTCTGAGTAAGACATACAAAGGGCCCAGAGGCATATGAAAGAATGCTCAACATCACTATCCGTCAGAGAGATGCAAATTAAAATCACAATAAGATACCACTTCACACCTGTCAGAATGGCAATCAACAACAAATCAACAAACAAGTGTAGGCAAGGATGTGGGGAAAAGGGAACCCTAGTGCACTATTGGTGGGAATGCAGACTCATGCAGCCACTATGGAAAATAGTATGGAGTTTTTAAAAAACTAAAAATGGAACTGCCTTTTGATCCAGCAATTCCACTACTAGGACTATACCCTAAGAACCCTGAAGCACCAATTCATAAGAACCTATGTACCCCTATGTTCATAGCAGCACTATTTATAATAGCCAAATGCTGGAAACAGCCTAAGTGCCCATCAATGAATGATTGGATCAAAAAACTTTGGTGCATCTACACAATGGAATGTACCAGATGAAACTCCTACCCTTTGCAACAGCATAGATGTAACTGGAAAGTATTATGCTTAGTGAAATAAACCAGACAGTGAAAGACAAATACCATATGATCTCACCCATTATAGGCCTATCATGAACAAAACAAATAAACAAGCAAAATAGAACCAGATACATGAATACAATGAATAGACCTTCAGTGGGCAGAGGGGAGTGGGGAGGGGGGAGGAGGAGACAAAGAAGGGGAGCAGTTTAGTCAAGGAAGTAATATGGAAGAACCATGGACATGGACAACAAGTGAGATTGACTTTTGGGGGCAGTGGGTGGGTGAGGAAGGAGACAGAGGGGAGTAAAAAGGGGATGAATATAATATAACAACAATAAAATTAAATTAAAAAAATATATATATAATTTTAAGAAAAGAAATCCATTTTGCTGTTTGCTTTCTATGACACGAGGGGAAATATTGATATGAATAGAATTCAATTTTGAAAATATAAACTAAGTAAAGAAAATTTTTGATTATCAATAGGTTCTATTTTCTTCATGTTACTTAAAAAGCAATAGATACTTATAGAGGAGATGGATGAGCAGTTAAACTACATTGGTTCAGTGCTTGTAAATGGCAATAAGATTAAAGCATATTATTTGATTAAGAGCTGGCCCTTATTATTTAAGAGTCTGCCAAAAAGTTAGTGTCTTATCCAAAACAGTCAATTACAGTTTTCATTTGTTTTAGAGCTCTCAAAGCAGGGGAGACACTAAAAACACATTCATTGTTAAATGCTGAAAAGGATAAATTAATTTGAAACAGGCACCCAATTCATGTGATAAAATCAAACTGTCAAAAGGAGCCTAGTGACAGCTTCTAAGTGTTATATTTTCACTTCCCCCAGGCATATAGTTGCTTTGTAAGTCTTTTGCTGGGTATTGAAAGTTTTCAGATTCAAGACATTTTTTTTCAAACTCTGAATGTTAAATTTACTCATGTTCACTTCACACATTATCAACTTGACATCAAGAAGATCTACAACATAATCTCTAAAACAGTTTTTAATTTCTCAACAGAATTTCAAAAAATACATATCACTGTCTAAAAAAGCGAAAAGGAAAGATATTACATAAATTGATGTTTAAATATATATACAGTACATAGTGTGCATATATGTACATGTACACTCTATACGATCTCTATATATACCATATATACACATATATGTATATGTGTGTGTGTGTGTGTGTGTGTGTGTGTGTGTGTGTATATATATATATATATAGAGAGAGAGAGAGAGAGAGAGAGAGAGATTTGGATGAGGTTATTAAGTACTAAATTCTGCTAGCCACTAGGAATGTGATTTCTTTTTTCTCGGTAACGGTTTGCCTATTCAGGGTCTTTTGTATTTCCATACAAATTTTAGGATTATTTTCTCTATTTCTATAAAATAAAACACATTGAATTTTGATAGAGTTTTGCATTGAATCTATTGATGCCTTAGGGCAGTATGAACATTTTAACTATTAATTTTTCAGCTTCATTTCTGTCTTACTCAATTTCTTTCATCAATATCTTATAGTTTTCAGTGTACAGATCATTAACCTCCTTGGACAAATTTAGTCCTCGGTATTTTGTTCTTTGTGAAGCTATTATAAATAAAATTATTTTCTCAATATCTCTTTCTGAGAGTTCGTTGTTAGTGTGTGGAAACACAACTGATTTTTATATATTGATTTTGTTTCCTGCAACTTCACCAAATTCATTGGTTGATTCTAACAGTTTTTGGCAGAGTATTTAGAACTTTCTTTATAAAGGATTATATCATCAGCAAGCAAAGATGACTTTTTTTCTTCCTTTCTTGTTTGGATGCCTTATTTTCTTTTTCTTCCTTGTTTGCTCTGGCTAGAATTTTTACTACTGTGTTGAATAGAAATGGTGAAAACGATCTTAAAGGAAAAAATTTCAACCTTCCACCCTTATATCACCTGTGGGCTTGCCACGTATGTCCTGTATTACACTGAGGTATCTACCTTCTGTGCCTTATTTGCTGAACATTTTCTTTATGGAAAGCTGTTGTATTTTGTCAAATGTTTTTACTGCATCTCTTGAGGATCACATGATTCATCTTTCATTCTGTTAATATGGTGTTTCACATTTACTGATTTATGTACATGTATGCTGAAACATTTCTGCATCCCAGGAATACACCCTGCTTGATTATGATGTATAATCCTTTTAATATGATGCTAAATTCAGTTTGCTAATATTGTATTGAGAATTTTTATAACTACATTCACTGGGGCTATTTGTATTTTTCTTGTAGTGTTCTTATCTGGCTTTGCTATCAGAGTAATGTTGGCCCCATAAAATGAGTTTGAGAGTGTTACCTCTACTTAAATTTTTGGGAAAACTTAAGCACTGGCATTAGTTCTTCTTTAAATGTTTAATAGAATTTAACAGTGCAGAGATCTGGTCCTGGGCTCTTCTGTGTTGGAAGGTTTTTAGTTACAGCTTCATCTTGTTTCTTATTGGTCTGTTCAGGTTTTCAATTTCTTCATAATTCAGTGTTAATGGGTTGCATGAATCTTAGAAACATGTATAGTATCAGTTAATAAATATTGGAATGGGATGTGTAGGTCCAGATTAGTGAGAAAAGTAGAAGGTCCAGTGACATTTATTTTACCCTTCCATATGCAAGAAGATACACAGAGAATTATCAAGTGGCCCTGAGAGATCAAAAAAAAAAAAAAAAAAAAAATAGCTTAGCTTTGTGGTTTCCAAATTTACATTCTAAGAAACACAGCTGTACTTTCCTTCAAGACTTTGGATTCTATGAGTTGTAGTCATTTCTTTATGGCAGCCATATTTTTATTTTCTTTCTGAAGTATGTTTTCTGATTCTCACAATTAAAAGTTCTCTTCCTAGGTGATCTTCAAAATAGTATCTACATTTTAACAGTCTTCACAGATTAATCTGTCAACATGTCTTGGTTTTGCTGTTTCTGTTTTTCCACTTTCTTAGGCCCTGCTTCTTTGATGCCCATGAGTACTTACGCAAGCTCATCCCAATGTTTAAGGCAGTGCTTACAGAAGCGTGACAAACAGGACTGGCATTCTCTTCCCCTCCCTTCACCTTGCTTTGCATTCATTCCATCATGTAGCTATAACCATAGCCATTTAGAATACACTCCTTCATAACTAACATTCAGATGTAGCTGATCACTTGCTGTATCAGAAATGCCTCTGGGCTCACTGAACTGGCCGGTGTTTTGGTGTGTCTTTATCTGAACTTTGTTTTTGGTTTGTCTGGATTTTGGTCACCAAGCCCTATCCTTCAACAGAAAGCAGAGACTGGTGCAGTGGCTCATGTGAAATGACCCTAAGCTGCTGCCACCAGGAATGATGTTTTAAATCAAGGCACTTTTAAAAGAAGGAAAAGGTTTTCAGCTGGAATCCTATGTAAACATATGTTGCCCCTGTGGTATGAACTAAAAATAACCATTCAATCACCACAGTTCTTACACAATAATTACCAAAGCAAAGGCAACACATTGTAGCAGTTAGTACTCAGGTAATAGAGAGAGGCCTAGAACCGTAGCACCCTACAGCCATTCCTATAATTGATAAAGCACCCATCTACAGAACTCATAATTACATGGTGAAGACTCAGAACTGGGACTATTTTTCAAGCAAGTGCACAAATAAATATAAAAACACTGAGTCTAGAAATTGGACTTTGAGGTTAGAGGCTAGTATCCCTGGAACATACAAGGAGATTGCTTAAAAGTCTACATGAGAAATCCAGAACAGAAACCATTCTCTTTATCTCACTGGATATGGTCATCTCTTCTTTAAGATAAAATAGACAGTGCCAACACAGTATTTACTCTTTGTAGCTCTGAAGTATAATCATGTAAAATTAGCTTTATAGGATGACTTTCACTTATTCACACGAAAAGCCTTTGCTATTTTCAGTTAATCCTGGGTCAAAACAAACAAATAAAACAACATGGCTGGACTTGCTACAACTAGAAACCTAAAATAGATGCCTCACCTCTACATTCATTATTCTGGTGGTCAGAGTAGAAAAAAAAAAAATTCAAAAGCAGCCCCATTGCATAAAAGTGTTTTTGTCTGGCATTCTCATTTAACCTACAAATTACATGCACACACAACATACAAATAATCTCTGTGTTACATCAAAGTCATGCAAACCATTTTCATTATATTAACAAAGGCTGGACTTTTTCCAGATAAAGATTATATATATATTATATATAATATAATCTTATATTGGCAGCCAAGGAAAGTGGATTTGAATTCATATGCAGGAACAATGATGACTCCACTGTACTAGTCAGTGGGGAAGGTAGACATTGTTGAATGAGCATGTGTATTATGTGGCCATCTGTCAGGCCCGAGGAATTTCTCTGTCTATGCATGGCTGGATTTTCTGCTGGGTCAGCCAGGGAAATAGCCTTGGGGTTAATCTTATCCCAGAGCTCCGGAATGCTGAGCCCCAAGAGTAAGCAACAAAGCAATCCTGAGCAGACAGGTGTTGCTTTGGGGTATACAGCCTCTTTGTTCTAATGTGTATAGAGCCTCCTTTGTTCCAATGTATATATAAGATGCCTTTACTGTAAACTAGGTATGCACTAATGTTGGGGGAGGATGGACAAACTGTGTGGAATACCAACACCCTCAGTGCCAGGCTGTATGCAAGTAGGAGAGTGGATGTAGAGACACCCAGACTCTCTGCAGTCATTAACTTAAGTGCAGCTGTGACAGGAGTGGGCCAACTGTGCGTGAGCACACCGATGCTCTAAACTGCCCAGCCATGTGGTTGTTAGCTGGCCACTTGCAATAAAGTATGCAAATCCTCCTGAAAGCTCCACGTAAGTCCTTTGTGACCAGACCAGAGACCTCCCCGCCATCAGAATTTGCTAGGTCCTGCACCTGAGACCATTTGACCTGACAAATGGAGCAGTGAATGGGGTGCCAAGGTGCCTTGCCCTGACAAATGATATGGTCAGCAGCATGGCAAGATGGTGGGAACTAACACCATTACATTCAAAATGACTGAGTAGAACAATGAATCTGCTTCAAATATTGTTTTAGGTTTAAACATTCCTCCATGGAAACTATTTGGATGATTCAGAAGGCCACAGCTATGGCCAACTGGTAACTGGCAGCTTCATCATGACAATGCACCTGCTATGCATCAAGTCTCATTTTTTGATGAAACATCAAATCACCCAGGTGACTCAGCCCCCCTACAGCCCAAATTTGGTGCTCTATGATTCCTACCTCTCCCAATACTAAAATCACCCTTGAAAGGGAAGGGATTTCAGATCATCTATGAGATCAAGAAAATATGAAAAGGCAGCTGATGCTGATTGGGAGAACAGTGTGAGGTCTCAATGTGTCTACTTTGATGGGGACTGAGCCATCATTGTCCTGTGTACAATGTTTCATATATCCTATACCTTCTTCAATAAATGTCTCTATTTTTCATCATACATTGTTGGATACCTTCTGGAAAAACTTCATAAAATCACTTGCACAGTATAGCCTGCCCAACCTACATAAACTAAAAATAGATAAAATATAAATAGAATCTTAATCTGATGGCAATTATTAATCCATACCTGTAACCAAGCAATCCAGCTAATAAATATAGAAATGGGATGTGAGGAGTTGAGAGTAGTGAGGGAGGCAGTAGAATCCCAAAGATAAAAATTGTAAAAGTACAGGAGCATTTGATTTCTGAAAAGATTCATGAGTGGAATAATTTAGCTGCTGCAAAGGGAACATTATAAGAATCCAAAGAGTGGCTGTTGCACATGAACCCTTGGAGATTAGCAGCTCTGGAGTTTGACACAGTTTTAATTTAGTTTCCTTTCAAAGGAAGCATTCCAATCTTTTCTTCAAATAAATGAGCAAAGCAATTACGTGGCTTCTAGAACGATATTAATGCATCCACAGAGGATACTATAAGATATTTTCTCATTATTCCACAACTTATTGATTTTAGAAAATAGTTCATTCTTCTTTAAATGACCCACATTCCTCAATACGTGAAAACAGCCTGGTTAACCACTTCTTAAGTATAAATTTGAAGAAATTTGCCCTGCTTAGTTATTTAGCAGGGATTTTACCACTTATTTACTCTGAGGCATTATTGCAAACATTGGCCTAAAATGGAATTATTAGCTGTATTTCAACCAACTAATATTTTATAATGCAGTCAAGATTATTTATAAGATTGCTCAATTTCTAATTGATTAGTTATAATCTCTAGAGATACTCTACCTTGAGGGTGTGAAGGACTCATCCTTAAATGACTGCAAAACTCACATAGACCACAACTGGAACCAGAATTGTGACTTGACATTCCTAGCCTGTTTATTACAGGCACCATTACTGATGGGGTGCACATTTGTTCCCCCAATTTTTATTTTTCCTAGGTAAACTAATATTTATTGAGCACATACACTGAAAGTAAGCCTGCCTGAGAAAAATACGATGTATGAATAAACACAATTCCCATCCTTTGGAATAGGATTAACTAATAGGTAAAAAAGAGTAGAAGAGGAAGTCAGTGTCAAAATTAAACCAAATTTCCTTCCAACTCAGCAGAGTTGTAAAGATAGTAAAATCACTAAAATCACAAAGACAGTAAAATCAACAGATAAAACTTAGTTATTTGTTAAATCTTTCACAGTAATCCCAAGCATCTTAGCCATCTGGAACTAATACTTATCAATTCCGGAGAATTCAGTATATAAGAAAGTTAAAGATGTCTTCTTAAGAACTATAAAACTATATTCAACAATAATACTGTGTTTAAATGTTTTTCAATTTCAGGAGAAAATGGATAATATCCTTTAAAAAGAAGCTTACAGAGGAAAGAAGTTGATTTGTCTCAATGTATTTATGTAAAAATTTTCCAGGCTCTCATTTTTTAGAGAAATATTAAGTATATATATTTAACTGTGTGTAGATATTAATAAAGCAATACATTTTCTACTTGAAAACTTAACAATTACTGATTTGTTTGTTCTCCAAGTTACCTACACCTGGGGTTCATCCTACCACCTCCTAAGTCAAGGCACCCACTTTCATCTAAGACAGCTAAAACTATAGGTCTCAAGCCCAATAACAAATACTATCATTTAAAGCAGTGGATCCAAAAACATGCTTTCATTCTAAACACAATTTCAATGTAATAATAGAGACATTTTATCATCATGTAATGAACAAACAGATAAAATATAATTTACCATTATCATTCTTGTTGGAAAGAATGGTTTAACTCCAACAAGCAGAAAGCAAATCTCAGAATACAGGCTGGTCCTTTAAAGTGAGTGAATTTCTCATTATGGAAAAAAAATGCATTACAATAAACATGTCCTTATTTATCTATTCTCATTTCTTAAACTCTCTTTGGGAACCACTACTGTATGGACATTGCAAATCCAGTTTATTAAACATTAGCAAGTATCTTGGCTTCAAGCCCCAGATGTATTGTTACTGTTTTCATTTCTTATTTGGCCTCGTTTGTTACCAATTCCCCTTTCTCAATACTGTGTGGTCTCTAAAGACATAAGAGGCCCAGAGTGCCCAAGCACTTTGCCAATAACTAGTACTATTTATGTACTCTGTGACTATAAGAATACAATAATAATTGGAATAACATTTATTAAAAAGAGAAAGCATCAAACCCTCCACTTTAGATCTGTGTAGCTTTTAACATCCACAAATGACAAAACAGCCAAGAAGTTTGTAATACAAAATAAGCAAACACAATGTTTTTGGATTAGAGACCATTATCATATTTATATCAATAACCACACAAGCTCTCCACACCCTCTTCTCTTCTGAGAAGGTGTGATGAAGGTAGATGAACACTGGCTGTGTACAAAGGGCATCTCTGTAACAGGAGTAGAAACCAGAGATTATGAATTATTATTATAACAATCACAAAACAGCCTCCTCTTTCCCTTCAAATAAACAAATCCTTTCTTGGATAAAGGGGAAGGTCCGTAGATATTTGCAACTTTTTGAAATCTGAATAAATGACTGCAGGGAAGATGCCTACTTATAATCCTCTGTGGAAGCCCAACTTCTAAGACTTTCACCAGTCAGACATACTTTAATACTGGTTGCCAGTAATTTTTTTCTTATAAAGCCTTAAATGTGCAGAAACATGAAAACATTAGTTGTTCAACAATAAATACATGACAATAATTTTCTTTTTCCTGTTTATTATACTTATGTCATTTCTGAATCCCCTTGTGTTCTTTTCCTGTAAATAGCAAAATTGCTCCATGCCAGTCTCTCTACTGAGTCTCTACATTTCTATGTTTTTTCAAGTTAATAGTTTATCAAAAGTACTGGTGTTGGTATTGTATTACTTTACAAGATGTGGTTAAATCCTGGATCATATTAGAAAACCCAACTTTCTCATCATGATTGTATTTCTACTCTAGACAAGTGTAGAGAGCTTTTCTTTTGTTTCTGGTCATTCAGCTTTCTTTAGACCTCCATGCAGATAAGAAGTTAATGGGACATGGGACAATATCTGCTATAAAGTATTTAACTAGAAATACATAACTGGAAGTAGATCTGTTCAAACTGCTGTCCTCCATCACCATTGAATTTTCTCAACTATTTTTCAAAGTAATTTTTACAGAGAAATATAATGGTCAACAAAGAAAAACACTTAAATTTATTTGTTATAGAAATTGAAATTAAAACCTCAATGAGACCCTAAGTTTTACTTATAAAATTATGTAGTTTGTCTGTTTTTGTTTCCCCTCATTAACATTTATAATCAATACTAATGATGTGGCTATAAAAGAAATACTCTTATGTGCTGCTATTATGGTATGTATATTAAACACTCATGAGCAACATTTCCTTCTTAAAAAATAGTTTGCCTTTTCAATCTTTTAAAAATTTCTATGGATAAAAATTTTAATGTTTTGTAGCCCAGACAATATGTACTTTTCTTAATAACACTAAACTATTAGAACAGCTGGTTTTTTTAATTTGCTAGTCTGATCTTGACTATTAAAATATATTTTTTCAAGCTCTTAAAATACTTCAGACATTTTGACTGAAATTTTAATAATAATATAAAATATTATTGAATACCTATTCAAAGTTATATGTACTTAATAATATTTGTAATAACCACACTTAATAATATTTGTAATATTATTAAGTACATATTCAAAGACTAAATCATCATATTCTGAAATATGAAATAAAAACAACAAAAGGGAATTAAAATATGGCAGACACTGTGCTAAGCACTTGGAATATTTTCTGTCACTTCATTTTTAGAACACTCAAATACAGGTTTTACTATTGTACGCATTTAGGGGTGAGAACATTTGGAATTAGAAAAGTCAAATAATCTCAGTGTTTCAAGTCAAAGATATCTTTTATTTTAAGGTTAGCTAATTAAGAGAAAAATGCTAAATTTGACAGAAGGGATAAAAGTTTAAAGAAAAATTTGTTTCCCTGGCTGATGTGACTCAGTGGATTGAGTGCTGGCCTGTGAATCAAACAGTCACTGGTTCGGATCCCAGTCAGGGCACATGCCTGGGTTATGGACCAGGTCCCCAACTGGGGGCATACAAAGAAGCAACCACACATTGATGTTTCTCTCCCTCTTTTTCTCCCTCCTTTCACCTCTAGAAAGGAAGGAAGGAAGGAAGGAAGGAAGGAAGGAAGGAAGGAAGGAAGGAAGGAAGGAAGGAAGGAAAGAAATGTTTGTTTATGGTAGAATATAATTTAATGCAGTGCCAGTTATCTATTAGTTTTATCTGTTGGTTGAGGTGAGACAAGTTTGTCCCAGTGTAAACATTCAGTGTGCAGTGCACATGCAGAACTTATACTTGAGAAAGATGATGGCAATGCTGAAGATGTAGATTTAAAAATCACCAACTTAGATATAATCATTTAAGTGAATAATTTCTTTAAGAGATAATGACTAAACAGAGTCTAGACAAAGAGACAAAAAGCAGAAAGTATCATTTGAAAGGCATATTTAAATTTAAGAAACCAGAAAACAACTCAAGCTCAAAGAGTGTAAATTGGTCATGCGGAGATGAGCCTAAGAGAGAAAAATGGAAGCAAAACATTGCAAGGCAGAGTAAAAGATTAAAGGGACTCAGTGCTGGAGAAGGTGAACATTCAAGGGATTTAATTTTACTCATTGATAATTGGTAGGTAACCTCTGGCAAGGCATCTTAAAATAGAAAGTGAAAATTTAGGAGTTAGTGTCTCCTGAGAAAGAGGATGGTAAGATTTTACCACTGTTGATATTACTGTAAACAGAAGGAGAAAGAAAGCTAACATGTATATAATAAGCTGAGATGCTGCAAAGAAGTAAAAGAAACTGAAAGCTCGAGGGGAAATGATTGATTCTGAAATAATAAATAGTATAAATGGTATTATAATTATGTCTCTTCAAGTGGTTGAACTTAATTATTTTAAAATACTATCCTGTAGAAACTGGTGCAAAATTCAAATCTCATGTCATACATATTTTTTTAACTCTGTCATCTTTGAAGAATCATACAACATACAGTCAGTAGTGTGTTAGCAGCATTAAATTCTATCATTTCAAGGATGCATAATTTTCAACACTTTTTAGAAAACTGAAATTCACAGGAATGCAATGTGTGGATTCTTTTTATAATTAATGGCTCCTTTGAGTTCTGACTGGTGTGGTTCAGTGAACTGAGTGCCAGCCTGTAAACCAAATGATCACTATTGGTTCGATTACCAGTCAGGCCACATGCCTGGGTTGTGGGTCAGGTGCCCAGTTAGGGGCACATGAGAGGTAACCACACATTGATGTTTCTCTCCCTCTCTTTCTCCCTCCCTTCCTGTCTCTATAAAATAAATAAGTAACAGTTTAAAATGTTTTTTTTCTTAATGGCTACTTTGTATAATAAATACAGATAGGACTCAGCCAAGTCATGCTCAGATTGCCAACCTACAGAAATTTTGAAGTAAGAAATGAATGTTTCTTTAAGCCATTAACATTACAGTTAATAAGAACGCTATGTTTAGTAGTTGTTAGTTTGTTGGAATACTAGCATTTCTTAAAAATGGAGCTTCCCTCTAAAGTAGCCATCTTTAACAAGAAAATCAACAAAAAGAAACCCTGCAAAATTATTTTAATAAATCTTCCCTGAATAATCCAAGATATATATTTCTCAACCATCCTTCAAAGTTCAGTGACTCACTCATCCATGAGCATTAACATCCATGAGCATTAACAGCAAGTTTGTTAGCAGTTACTTAAATTAGTAGAGTGTATACATACATACATACATATATATGTATATATACACACACACACACAAACATACACATGCACATATACATACTCTAAAATTAGCAACCTAACTATTTGCAGGGGAAATTATAAACATTCTTATCATTTTCTACCAATAATATCTATCTAGAAATAAGTCAGTGGCAACTGGTCTCTCATTATGGAACATTATTAAAAATCACCTTATAATATGACAGTTCACATTTCTTAAAAATTACCTGTTTTAATGTCTCATCACAATTTTTATCAGAGCCACCGAATATACCATAACATGTGACACAGCTTTATTCAAACTGATTTCTTTATTTTCACAAATTCATTTTCTCCATTAGTATATGATACTCCTTAGATTGTGATTTGACTATGATTTCATAGAAAGTTGAAAAAACATTGAATATGGAATAATGGATACTTTAAACCACTTAAATTTTAATAAAATAAATCTCATATCCATGCTTTTGACATGATGTTTTTATGCTAATACAAATATATATATATGTGCATATATATATATATATATATATGTATATATATATATATATATATATTCCTTATATGAGAAACTAAATCAAGATTGTCAAATTACCAAATACAAATAAATGGTCCATAACATAAGTTGATATTTAGGGAAAGACCTAACAATGAAGTTAATATTATTTTCTTAAAAGTATTGTGTTCAAATCATCCCATATTTTACTTAATGACTTGTGGAAAACATTTATGTACATGGATGATGATTGAAAATAACCTGTAGTTTTCTTGTTTCTACTGTAATAAGCAAGGAAGTACATAGCATCACTAACTAAGAAACCTGGGTTTAGTAAGTATCATTATGTGGGCCATACCTCTATGCCAACTGTGAACTTCTTTCTATAGATCATATAAAAATATATAATGCTTAATGAACACTTACTATTTCCCAGGCATTATGCTAAGCACTTTACATTATCTCTCTTAAGCTGTCAAAGCCCACTTTAAGGTTGATAACATAAACTTATTGATGGAGAAATGAAGACCTACCAAGTTTAAGTAATTTGCCCAAACTCATGGAGATTATAAGCTACCACTAGAACCCAAACTGAAGTTTGCTTCACTGCAGAGCCTGATCGCCTACCATTGCATTTTATGGTATATGCTTACTTGAAGGCAGCATGTTCACATCTAAGATGTTGTGCTATTAAAACTGTAAAGTTTTTAAAATGTACATATTATATACTGGCTGGTAGCACAGTGGATAAGCCAGGTCTCCAGCCAGGTCCGTAGCTGGAGGCAGGTGAAAGGCAACCATACATTGATGTCTCTCTCCCTCTCTGCCTCTCTCCTTTCCTCTCTCTCTGGAAATAATAAATAAAAGCTTTCTAAAAATAAATAAATAAATAAATAAAATGTAAAAATGTACATATTAAAAAATGTGAAGCCCTTTCTAAATATGTTTTATGGATTAACTTGGCCTAAATTAAATTTTTATCATATTTTTGGTAACTAGATTAGTCTCACTGCTTTTCCATTACATGCCTCACTGATGACCTACTACAGTAGCACTGTGATATTCTTATCCCATGAGAGTCCACTGTGTCTGTGGAGAGATGTGTATTAGTCTAGATATGTACAGCAGATTTCTGGGTGGCTACTGGATCTATTTTAAATGAAAAATTATTGAAGAGTACATGATAGTTCAATTTAAGCTTGTCATCTCAAAATAAACATGTTTGTAGACATGGCAAGTCCTCATTATGTGAAAGCCTGAGCTGAGCACAACAAGTTCCTTTTATAAGTATATTCCTTGCTTAGAATAGGGTGGTATCGCTGACTACTCCAAAAACCACTTTGAATATTTTGGGAGTTCTGTAGTAAATTATTTAGACTTTGTATGAATCACCACCAAAATAAAGAGGCCAAAAATAATAAAGATAACTTATTGAATGTTATTTCTAAAATATTATTTCCTTGAGAATATTATGCTAAGTAAAATAAGTCAGATGAGAAAAATTAAGAATCATATGATTTCACTGATGTGTGGGATATAAAACTGAAGGCAACAAACAAAAACAAACAAAAACTCATTGTCACAGAAAACAGTATGGTGGTTACCAGAGTCAGGGTCGTAGAGGGGAAACAGGGTCAAATACATGGTGACAGATGATGATTTGACTTGGGTGGTGGGCAATATACATATACATCATGTATCATAAAAATGTACATTTGAAACATAATATAATTATTTTTATTAATCTTTATTGTATTTTTTCCTTTATCATTTTGTTCCCTTATAGTCCCCTCCCCCCAGCAATGACCACTCTGTTGTACATGAAACCTATATAATATAATCTTATTAGGCAATGTTACCCATAAATTTAATAAAAATAAATAAAATAGTATTTTCCCTTAAAGTGGCATTATTACAATATGTAACATTGGTCTCTGTTTTTCTTTGCGGGTATATGTTCTTAAAGTGCGTGTCACTCGTTCTGCTAAAGATCAAGGTTTTTTTTTTTTAACATTTCCTGAATAAGCTATTAAATCCTATTGCTAATAAAAAATATAGATAGTTAACCTTAAAAGACAATGAATGCTGCCCTGGCTGGTAGTACAGTGGTTAAGGTGCCAGCCTGAGAACCCAAAGGTCGCAGGTTTGATTCCCCAGCCAGGGCACATAACCAGGTTGCAAACCAGGTCTCCAGTCAGGTCTGTGGCTGGTGAAATGCAACCATACATTGATGTCTCTCTCCCTCTCTGTCCCTCCCCCTTCCCCTCTTTCTAAAAAATAATGAAATAAAATCTTAAAAAAAAAAAAAAATGACAATGAATGCTAGAAACAAAACTACTTGGCTTATGTAACCTAGTTTTAGAATATTAATTTTATATTTATGCTTTATAGAGTATTTTCCATCTTCTCAAAGGTTGTAACCTATCAAATATGATTTTCTAATATAATGATTATGCCTTAATTTTTAGGAACAATTACAATATTGAAGGAGCCTTTCATTCAAGATCTTAAAATGCAGCTCTCTTAGACTGTGAAAATTGATTAGATGCATTTATAATGACTTATTCACAGTCTCGTGCATATGAAATATATGTATCATTGAAGCTTGGAGATTTTGCCATTCTCATTATGCTCAGCTTTAAAATGCTTCAGGCTGATGTAGGCGTAAGATATTTAAGAAGCTTGCTATTTGTATATGAATCCAAAGAGGCTATGTTTCATGTTGAAAATAGCTAGTTATCCATGTTTTTAATATAAAGTACTAAAGACGTATAAAAGCAATGACTTTGGAGTTAAAGACAACCTGCCTATTTTCAGAGTCATTGTTCTCAAAATTTGCTGCAACTTTTTAATATTGCTATCACCACAGAAAATGGCACTCCATTCCAACTCCAAATAATATAATCCAAAGATGTTAAAATGCCTTTATACTCAAAATCACAAATGCTTTCAGATTTTAATTATATTAGTAACCCAGAGACTAATTCATGATTTAATGTTACTCTTCTAAGACTGTTTTCTTTGCTATTCTTTTTGTCTTGAGTCAATTCAGTGAGATAAATGCAACTTTTTTTTATCCATGAACCTTCATCTCACAGCTGGGCATCTTATAGTATCAAAGCTTATTGTTGTATATGAGATTTAACTATGGATCAAACAGAGTAACTTGTTCTAAAAGAATTAGGGGCATGATAGTAAGGTTAAATTATACTTCTGGCAACTTGTTGCTTTGCTTTCTTGTGTTAGAAAACTTTAGCCAAATCCTGATTGTGCTGAATTCACAAATCTGAAAACTAACTGACTGATGGTTGGATCACAATAATTTGATATGATTCAAATAATTAACACCAGTTAATTTTTTGATATTAGATAATTTCAACATTTGTATCATTTGGGGGCTATTTTTGGAGGTGAGGATGTAAATTACACTTAAGCAGTTAGAACATTTTAACTATGTTGAAACTTCAATGCGTTTTTATAAACACATATTTGTAGAATAGCAGCTCTTTGCCAATTCTCATTTCCATCACTGGATCCTACTTTTGTTATTGGACATATCATTATTATACTACAGGTTGTGGGTAATGAACCATTCAGAATTTTGACAGAAAAAAAAGGATCACAGCAGAGAATTTGCTTAGATTTAGAATTTCAGAAATGTTTTTCAAGCATGAAACCATGTAAATATTTGGCAGTTTTAATCCACAAGTTACAAACTGAGCTTGACTTTATTTAACATACAATATGGATCACTCAACACATTTATTAACCTTCATGGGAATGATATTTTACTTGATATTAAGGAGAATGCAAATAAATATAAATGATAAACCTTATATTCAGAAAATAAAAGTGTAAACAGCAAAGTGGGACAAGCAAAAAGGTAAAATAACTTTAATACCAGACAGTATAAAATGTTTAATACTTATATGTTATAAATATTCAAATATTTAGTATAAAATACTATATGTTATAAATGTAACATTTATAACAGTATAAATGTTTAAGGAGTAAGGTCTATAGAAGTTAATAGGAATAAAAATTCACTAAGTGTAATCAGAGAAATGTTCTTGGATAACCTCAGAGGTTATCCTCAGAATTACATGTTGCGCATGGGAGAGAGAGTTTTAGGAGAAAAAAGCATGAACAAAGGTTTCGGTAGGGTAAAATACCAAGTAATTAAAGGGTTGGAAGTTTTCATGGACCTGTGGATTTACATGAGAGTATAAAGGACTAATTGAGACTCAGAGACACATTCTACACATTAGTCTATCCAACATTAATCAATTTTAGAAGTGTTTTGTTTGTGTATAGGGAATTTTTCTACTTGTATCTAAAGGGACAGGCCTCTTGTGTGAAAAGAGGGGGCAAGCCTCAGCTGCAAAAAGACAAAATGTAAAAGGTATTAAAGAGATACCACATAGTCTATGCATTGTGGACAAAGTAATCTAAAATATTCAGCCTTGATAGGAAATTCTTCATCTTGTTCATCACTGAAACATTTGGTTTATGCCAAAAAGTCCTTGATATGTGGTCCTGCTCAAAATATTTATAGACATTTGGTTCACGCCAACTCATCTACCTAGCTCCATCTTCCATTACCTGCTAGGCTACCAAGCTAAGAATGATTATTATTGGCAATAATTATTGAACCAATGAGATACAGTAGTATTTTTAATGTATCAATCCTATCAATTAGAAGTGTAAATAAACTTTATGGGTTATTTGAAGCCAGGGACATTTTCTAACCATGAGCGTTTTTGACAGAATCAAATATCAAAGACCATTTGGCATGGACCACATAAGCTAATATAGGTTTTAGACAGGACCAAATAACAAGGATCTTGTGACATGAACTGAATGTCTCTATAGACATTTTATTCAAATGTCTACTAATTATTTACACATATGAGGTCTGTCCCAAAATTATCGAGCCAATGTCACTATAATTAAAACATCTTGCACACTGATACCTTCTGGACTGACCTTGTATAAGTATGTATGAAATAAAAAATGAAAACCTAAATATTTATGTATACATAACTGTATGTATATATAATACTATATATAGTATACATATATGTATATGTAGTATATGCAACATAATATTATAAATTTCAGGAAAAATACTTAATAATTTACTGAAATTAAGTAGATAAGAATGAAAGATACCTACTATATGTAGGGATAGACTCCATGTTATATAGGTTAACCACTTTTTATAGCATTGATTACATATGACAGTTGTCATATTGTGTCTCAGGGTATGACAATTTTTATAACTGACATTCACTGCAAAGTTCCACAAAATATAATATTTCTTTTTTATACCACTCTCTTTTCCAAAATAAAAAATTAATATAGGAAAATATTTGTTGGTTTTAGAATAACCTCTCTTCCATTCCATAATAATAATTTAAAAATTATTAGAAAACAACTTTTAGAAAGCAGATTTCAGAAAGAACATTTAGAATATTTAAGTCAATGAATCAATAAGTAGTTATTAGGTTATTATTTTGTCCTTAGCATAGGATTTTAAAATTTTCTTCATTATACCCACTGAGTTATCTTAACTGCATGAATAAATTTAATGAAGATAAATTCCTATATCAGGTCTTTATGGTTCATCTTTACTTACTCTTTCTAAGCATAACTAGATAGAATTGTTATGGTACAACTTGTAAATAAAGGGTTTTTAAACATATATGTAACAATTTTGCATATTCTTTTTTATTAACAAATCTATTATTGAGGGGTGGTCTATTTATTGTCATTCTTGAAAAGAGCAAGAATGGCTATTGATGAGAATTCTCTGTGAAATATAAGAACAATAATAATGAAACTCAAAAGATTTCATGACACACTGAATCAGAATCATCTGATTAGAGGATGGATATTTTAAAACTTTGCAGTTCATCCTGGAATACATTGAAGGTTAGGAAATCCTACTACAAACTTTAAAAAGAATTTTTATTTACCTTATATTCCCAAGAGATTTGAACACTATTTGTTATAATTAGAAATACCTTTATTCATTTAACAAGTGTTAATAAAGTGTTTTGTATTAAATATGAAGAGGACCATAAAATATGTAAAAGCCTACCTTTTAGGAGTTTAAAGTGCACATGACCTGTAATCAACATGTAGCTGAAGATGTTATCATGGAGGTGACATTCCAGTTGGGCAGTTGAGTCTTGAGGGTAATTACAGTTAAAATACATCAAGGTTTCTTATCAACCATTGAACTGGGAGAGCTGGAAAAGGCAGGAAAAGTTATTTCAATTGAGAAATTGAGGAACGATAAGCAGAAGCTTCAGACTTATTATGAACAGGTCCCTGTTCAGTAATCTGTGGGGAAGAATTGAGTGTGTGCATCTTCAGAGTAATTGGTTAAGTGTGGTCAAAATTGATAATGGTGACTCTGAATGGCTAGATTGGAGAATTTGCATTTTACTCAGAAGAAGGAAGGAGAGG
Organism: Noctilio leporinus; assembly: GCA_004026585.1. Taxonomy (NCBI): domain Eukaryota; kingdom Metazoa; phylum Chordata; class Mammalia; order Chiroptera; family Noctilionidae; genus Noctilio; species Noctilio leporinus. The sequence goes on along the minus strand of PVIW01007221.1, from coordinate 46,706 downwards.
GCACATGATGTAGGCAGGAATGAGGTAAAGGAAAGTTGGAAACTTGAAAAGAAGTCACATATTTTGTGTTTAGAAAATATTAATCTGATAAAATAACACTGCACAGGAAAGATTATAGGGTGAAACTCCAGGGCAGAGAACTAAACTGGGAAGCTCTAACAAAATCCATGTGTAATACCACATGTTGTTTATTTTCAAATGCACCGGAGCTTAATGTTAAAATAAAACCATCTGGATAAAAATACCTGTGAGGGAAATTTTAACCCATAGGATTCTCCCTCTGCTGCCAAGTAGGAATTTTCGTTTCTTATCTCAACTCAGCCACCAAAATCCCTTTACACATTAAATGGCGATTTCTTCAAATCTCTTAAATACACAGCAGTTGACACAATCCTGATACAGAGTAGGTGCACAGAATAGTTTGTTTTATTATTGTGTCAAGCAGTCTATTCCACTAAATACAAGTAAAGATTATTTTGGTGTCATTGCATGGAATCCTATTATGCACATATCATATATTTATGTACTAAAGCTTTTGAAAAATCTTAAAAATATATAAGGTTCAATGAAGATAATATATTGCAATTGTTTTGTGAATAGTTGAATAATTTTAAGTTCTCTCTAGCTGTGAGGTACTACTATGTTGTCTAGTATAAGTATTGCTAACCCAAACTTATTGTTTTGTTTTACTTCCATTTTATAATTTTTTTCATCCTTTACTTTCAGTTTGGGTGTGGCTTTTGATGTGAAGTGAGTCTCTTTTAGACAGCCTATGTAAGAGTCCTGTTTTACTATCCATACAGTCATTATACGTCTTTTGATTGGAGGATTTAACCTATTTTCATTTAAAGTAGTTGTTGATAGGTATGCATTTATTGCTATTTTATTATTCATTATTCTTTTTACTTTTTTAAATTTTTTTTAAAGAAGACCCTTTAACATTTCTTGTAATACTGGCTTGACAGTGGTAAATTCCTTGCAGTTTTGGTTTTTCTTGTCTGGAAAGCTTTTGATCTAGTTTTAACAATAGCTTTGTTGGGTAGTGTAATCTTGGTTGTAGGTCCTTGCTTTTCATCTCTTTGAATGTTTCTTGCCAACCCCTTCTGGTCTGTAGTTTTTGAGAAATCATCTGACCCTTGTAGGTACTAACTGCTTTTCTCTTGCTACGTTTAATATTCACTATTTGTCTTCAAACTTTGCCATTTTTATTAACGTGTCCTGTGTAGGTCTCTTTGAGTTCATCTTGTCCACTTCCTTAACCATGTTATGGATGTTTTCCATCATTATTTTTTCAAATAATTTTTTTTTTTAAATTTCTTGCTCTCTCTCTTCTCCTTCTCACAACCCCAAGAGTGCATGTTGATATGCTTGAAGTGGTCTCAAAGGTCTTATGTAGTAGGTGTCCTATAAGGTCCAGTGGTGCAGCCTCCCTAATCACCCAAGTATGGTGTTCTAGGTGCACCCCTGTGTTGGCTGTCTGTGTGCACTGTCTTTTTGTGCTTGAGCCTTGATGGCTGTTGGCACATCATTGGGAGAGATTGAGCTCCAGTTTGATTAACTGCAAGGACCAGCAGTGACTACAGAGGAGGCACTGCTGTGCCAGGGCTGACTCCACAGAGCAGGACTTGTTTCAGTGGAGCTTTAGTGCCTGCCAAGTCCACCCTTTGAGTGTGTTGCTCATAGAAGCTGACCATGGGGTGCACTGGTTCTAACCCTCCTGGGAGCTGCAAGGTCCTCCACCATCTATGCTCTGCCAAGAACATTCCAACATGAGCCACAGAGTGATCTTCAGAGAGCTGATACCTGTGCTGTGCTTGGAGATTGCCAGGAGGAAATCAAGCTGTAAATCAAGACTGGCTGCAGCTAATACCAGGCTTTGGACCATTTAGTAAGAGGTATGAGATATACAGAAGCCAGATGTTGCTTATTTGAGAGGTTTTAGTGAAGTTCAAAGCCTGAGCCCACCCAGCAGTTTCCAGTGCCTGGTGGGCCAGCACTGGGTCGGGTGTGGGCTTGAATCACCACAGTGGGATTAACAATGTTAGTCAGGTTCATGGAGACTCAGATATGGTCCTATATAGGGGAAGGGCTCAGCAAAGGAGCAAGGCCTCTGCCAGAACTTTAGCCTGGAGGAAAACTGCCCCTCTAGCCCTCATCCTAAAGCCACTCAATTTAGTCCTCCCATCTTAAGTCTCTGGCACCTTTTTAGCTGCTTCCCAAGAGCTGACACTAAGAGTCAGTGATTCTGAGTAAGTCTGTGCAGGAAGGCCTTTAAGAGGAACACTTAGCATTTCAGGATCCCTCCATCTCACTCAGCTAAAATCTGGTTTTTACAGCCAAAAATTATGGAGACATCTTTTCTTGACACTGAAGCCTATCCTGAGTTTCTAATGTGTGGTTTGTTTTCCTCTCTCCTTACAGGTCATCCAGGTTTTTATCTGCCACATGTGGGTGTGGAACCAGCCCATTCCACAACCTCCAACCTCCCTACCAGGTTCAATATGGCTTCTTCTTTATATCTTGAATTGTAGGATTTCTGTTCAGCTAGATTTCAGGCATTCTGAATTATTGTTGTTCTGTTGGTTAGCTCTATTTTTGATGTGGTTGAGGGAGGTTCTGAGGACTGCATTTACCTATGTCACCATCCTGAATGGAACGCCAAGGAGCTCTTAAGAGAACATAAGAAAATACCAACAATTATTAAGAAGCACCATTAAAAATTGTAAATGTAACCTATAGTTGCAGAAAGACATTGACAATACATATGTTCAACAAAAGATTTTCATCTAAAATATATAAAAATTCCTATATTAATATGAAAAAGGCAACTTTTAAGAAAATTGAGCAAAAGACAAAACAGATTTTTACAAAATAAAATGCCCAAGTAAGTAAACTTATGAAAGCAAATTACTCAATTCTGTTATTTAATGAGAAAATACAAAATAAACCATTATATACCTATATATATACCTATATATATTAATAAGAATGACAAAATTGAAAATGACCAAAATAACTTGTTGATGGAAACATGGAGTAGTCAGAACTTAACTGTCATACACTGCTGATATTACTGAATATTGACCCTACAGTTTAACTCCTTGGTCTTATACATGTAACAGAAGTACATATATCTGTTCGCCAAATGATATATAAAAGAATGTTTATAGTGGCACTATTCATAATCTTCCTGTACTGGAATCTATCAAAATATGCAAAACTATGAGTAGAGTAATTGTGGTATATGTTCCAAGTAAAATATTATGCAGTGGTTATAATAAAGGAACTAAAAATGCACACAACAAAATAATTGAAACTAATAAATACTGGGCAAAAGAAGTCAAACAAAAATATACTTTATATGACTTAATTTATATAAATTGCAAGAAAAGAAATAAGAATTTGTGGTATTTGGGGGCCATGATGGGCAACAAGATGGCATCTGTAGCAGAGTCAGATAGTCAAGCCACATACTTCATTAATAATTCTCCTTGACAGAAGAGGTAATTCTAAAAGCAGCATGTCAGAGGTTTTGAGATCAGCAGGAATATCATCTCATTCTTCTTCAGTTTCACAGCAATCTAAGGGAAGTAAATCACCAAATTGACTGATGCTTCAGGGTCCTACAGACTGCAGAAATAATAAAAAATTTTCCCTCAGAAATATAGAAGGAAACTTGGGTCTCAAGGAGAAATCAAATTTATCTAACATGGAGGGCCAGGAGAAGAACTGACAATGTGGCTGCTGTTTGTTATCAGACAAAAGAATAATCTTTACAATAAAGGACTTCCAAAATGACAAATGGGAACTTGTACATTAAACAACTTTAGTAAATATTCTGTAAAAAAAATAAATATAGAAAATTTAGATGGGCACTTGTGCCTTCTAATTTGTATCTTGGTCAGATTCTCCATAAGCTTACCTGTTCATATACTTGATTCTTATTAAAGTACACAATTTAAAAAATAGAATCCATTTTAGAAGTTGTTAATTTAATGCTTATTTTTGAGGGTACTAACTAAGGAAAGGCCTTGAGAGTTTCTGTGGTGCTAGTAATGTAGTACTTCTTAATCAAAACATAACTTATAAGTATATAGCTAATTAATATTTTATAAGGTGAATACAGGTTGGAGCAAAAGTAGGTTTATAGTTGTTCAGTGGAAAATAATATAATAATTAGTACATAATAATACAAGAATAAACTATGTTTTGCATATTCACAACTATAAATCTATTTTTGCCCCACTCTGTATTCACCATGCAAAATATTAATGTCTATATACTCGAGTTGTGTTTTTCTATATGTACAGTACATTTCAATAATTTTTTAAACATTTTCTTTAATGTTATTGTATTGATGGCACAGCATCACAGACCAATAAAATCAGTAGATTTCTTGTTAGCAAACTAGCAAAACAAAATGTAGACAAAGAAAGGATGCATTCTGAATGACCTTTAGCACACTTTTTAATTTTGACACTTTAGTAACTTTCTTCTTGCTATAGTTTAGTCTCATTAATTAAATGTATAGAAATAATTGATCTTCAAATGTTATAAATAAACATAAAGACATGATCCCAAACATGATTATAAATCTAAGTGATGCATACATAGTCTTCATTCATCAGTTCTTTTCCTCTCTGTGAGCCTCATATTGTGTGCTTTTCATCTGGGAAAGGTCATGATGGCTCATAAATTCACTGATGAGAAGTTGAATTTACTTCAAAAAGCAAGGAACTGTCACTTTACATAGTTTGAAAAATATTGATAGTATAAGGAAAGGTCACTATTGTTATGGACATTTATAAGTGTTTGGATAATGTATATACACATCAATACTTTGCCCTCAAAAAGGTGAAGAATAACTCTACACCTTCCTACTCCTTACATGTGGGCTGTGCATTGGCCTCCATTCATGTTACATTGAGTTGTTGTCCTTGTTTTTTCTTGGCTATGGCAGTTTCTTACAGTTTACTTGTTTGTAATGATCTTGACAGTTTTGAAGAGAATTGGTCACATATTTGTAGGATGTCCCTCTATGGTAAAGGGAAGTGAACAGAATAACTTCATGGTAGATAAACCTGATAACACTGCCTAAATCAGGTGATCAAGGTCAACATCAGTAACTCATAGAGGTAATATATAACTAAAATATGATAAAATGTGATTTAAAAATCCTCTAACTCTAGTTTTTCTCCCAAAAAGCCATAACCCTAGTATAACCATGAGAAAAATACCAAACAAATCCAAATAGAAGCACATCCGACAAATACCTAACTTTCTTCAAAACTGTTGAGATAATTGAAAACAAGTAAAGTCTGAGAAACTGTCACAGCCAAGAAGAGTGGAAGCAAGCATGACAACTAAATGTAATGTAGTATACTGACTGAAATCCTAGAACTGCAAAACAACATTAGGTAAAACCTATTAAAAAAATCAGTGTAAAATATGGCTTTTACTAATAGTGCATTGATTGAAGCAAATGTACCATGGTAATAAAAGAAATTAGTAATAGGAGAAACTGGATGCAGAGTATATAGAAACTCTGTACTGTCTTTGTAACTTTTCTGTAAATCTGAAATTATTCTAAAAAATGAAGTTTATATTTAAAAATTTTTAAATTGAGTCTTCTGTGTCTAGGTGTTTTAGAGTATGTGAGGTACAAAGCACAGGTAATTACTGGATAGCAAATAGAGAGAACAGACACTTTTACTTTGTAATCAGTTGTGTTTTTACTTATAATACCCATAATCAACAATTGACTTGATACAAGATCATAAAGAACACAAGTAAAATAAATGAATAAAATATAAGTGTGTTTTATTTTCTTGTTCATGTATAATATAACTTTAACATAGCAATTTAATACAGTGGCTAAACATGGACCTTAAAACTAAGCTATCTGGTTCCAAATGGCAGCTTTACTACTTTGAAGCTCTGTTTCCTGGGACATCTACTTATCCTCCTAGGACTTCAAATGTTTCCCACTGGTTTAGGGACTAGGCAATGTATGGCACAAGAAAATTACTTATTGGAAGCTTAAAAGGTAATAATACATCAATATGATACGCAGGGGCAAAACACTAATAAGGAATAAAATAGTTCCTTCATGCATGATACTGAGATAATTAATTAAAAATTTGGGAAAATTTTAACCTAGACTCTAACATTGTACTTTCTATTAAAGTTAACCTTATATTAAAATTAGTTCACCCTGGCTGGTGGCATAGTGGATAAGGTGCCGGCCTGCAAACCCAAAGGTTGCTGGTTCAATTCCCAGCCAGGACAAATAACCAGGTTGCTAGCCAGGTCTCCAGCCAGTCTGTAGCTGGAGGCAGGTGAAAGGCAACCATACACAGATGTCTCTCTCCCTCTCTGCCTCTTTCCCTTCCCCTCTCTCTAAAAATAATCAATAAAATCTTTTTAAAAATTAGTTATAGGAACATTAGAGTTTATAGAAAGAAAAAGTAGAACTTAAATATCAAATATAGAAGAATATGTATTTTGGAATGTTAAAGACTTACTAAGCAGAAAAGCAAAATCAGAATTGACAATATAATTTTAATTCTTTCTTTCTAATTTGGATAATTTTTATCTCCTTTTCTTGCCTAATTTCTCTGGCTAGGATTTCTAGTACCTTGCTGAATAGAAGTGGTGAGAGAAGTACTCTTGCCTTGTTATAGATCTTAGAGAGAAGGCATTTGTTTTCTCATCAATGAGTATAATGGTAGTTGAGGGATTTTCATACATGGTCTTTACTGTGTCCAGGTGAATTCATTCCATATCAGATTTGCTGGGAGTTTTTTTTGTTTTGTTTTTTTTAATCATAAAAGGGATTGGATTTTTGTCCAATTTTTTTTTTTTTTTTTTTGCCTCCATTGATCAGATAATTTAAAAAAAAGATTTTATGTGTTATTTCCAGACCGGGAAGGGAGAAAGGCAGAAAGGGAAAGAAAGCTCAATGTATGGTTGCCTTTCACCTGCCCCTGGCCACAGACCTGGCTGGAAACCAGGCTTGCAATCTAGTTATGTGCCTAGGCTAGGAATCAAACCAGCAACCTTTGGGTTTGCAGGCTTGTGCCTTATCCACTGTGCTAACAGCCAGGGCTCTGATTGATAATTTATCTTTTATTCTGTTAATGTGCTATATCACATTGATATATTTGCATAACTTGAAACATCCTTGGATCCCAGGGATAGATATCAATTGATTATAGTGTATTATAAACCTGGAGAATATTATTCAAAGTGAAATAAACCAGACATGGAACAAATAATACATGATACACTTCTATGAGGAATCTGAAATAGTCACTCTGATAAATGCAGAGAGTAAATGGCAGTTGCCAGAGATTATGGGAAGAGGAAAGTAGAAAAGTATAAAGTTTGTCAAGGGCACAAAGTTTCAGTTATGCAAAATGAGTATTTCCTAGAGAGCTGCTATAAACCATAGAGTCTATATAGTTAACAATACCTTATTGTATATTTAAAAATTTGCCAAGAGGGGCTTAAGAAAATTCACAATAAAAAATGTTGATAAATTTAACTAGACATTTTTCAAAACATTACATTTTTTAAAGATAAATAAATGACATACAGAAATATTTATAGAAATATGAAGGGCAATAACTTTATACCTATATATAATAAATAATATATAATAAATAATCATAGTGCCAATTAACACTTAAAATAATACAATTTTATTAAAAATTAAATAAAAAACAAAAAAAGGCCCTGGCTGGTATGGCTCAGTGGATTGAGGCCTGGTCTGTGAACCCAAGTGTTGCAGGTTCGATTCTCAGTCATGGCACATACCCAGGTTGCAAGCCAGGTCTCCAGCCAGGTCCCCAGTTGGAGGCAGGTGAATGGCAACCATACATTGATGTTTCTCTCCCATTCTTCCTCCCTTCCTTCCCCCCTCTCTAAAATTAATGAATAAAACCTTTGAAAAAATTTTAAAAATAAAGAAAACACCAGGTACGGGAAATCATGTCTATAATTTGTAATACAAAAATATGTTAAGTACAACAAACTATAAATTTTCACTTATACATTTATTTTTAAGTGTATTTTATTGATTATGCTTTTACAGTTGTCCCAACTTTTCCCTTTGCTCCCCTTTGTCCAGCACCACCCCTTCTTCCAACAGTCCCATCCCCCGCTTAGTTCATATACATGAATCATGCAAACAAGTTCTTTGGCTTTACCTTTTCCTGTACTATTTTTAATATCCCCCTGTCTATTCCCCCTGTACCCACCAACTATGCTTCTAATCCCTGCACAATTTTCCCCCTTCTTCTCCTTCCCCCTCCTTGCTGACACCCCTCTAAATGCTCCCCACACCTATGATTCTGCTCTCTGGTTGTCTGCTTGGTTTGTTTTTTATTTTTACTTTTTAGATTCTGTTGTTGATAGTTGAGGTTGTTGTCATTTTAATGTTCATTGTTTTGTTCTTTTTTTAACAACTATTTTGCATAATAATGACTTGGTGATGATATACTTCTTTAGCTTTACCTTACGCTTTTAAATGATATTTAATGCTTGAAAAATTGTTTTGAAACTTATTCACTAGACAACAACTTGATGACATGCATCAGAAGGTAACTATCTATATTCACATTCTTTGGGTTAGCATTCCTACTAGAAACCTAGTTAGCCTATAATCTAGACTAATAATTACAAATAGAATGTTTATGACAATAAACAGGGATAAGAAATTAACACAAGTAGCCCTGGCTGGTGGCTCAGTGGATAGGTGCCAGCCTTCAAACCCAAAGGTTCGATTCCCAGCCAGGGCACATAACCAGGTTGCAAGCCAGGTCTCCAGCCAGGTTCTTAGCTGGAGACAGGTGAAAGGCAACCATATAGTGATGCTTCTCTCCCTTTCTTCCTCCCTCTCTGCCATTCCCTATAAAAATAATGAATAAAATCTTCAAAAAAAAGAAATTAACACAAATAAATGTCTGGAAGAAAGGAAAGAAACTAAGGGCTATTATGATAGAGTATTATAGAAATACTGATAAGTCATGCTTATAATATTATTGAATAACATGTAATAATAAAAAAGTAAGATGTAATGCATAACAGTATGATTCAAAGTACATACTCATACATATGTTCATCTATGTTATAAAGTTAGAGAAATTTTAGAAAGGAATAAAAGATTGATACTGGTCATTTTTGGCATTTGAATACCTGGTATTTTCATTACATTTCTACACTTTTATTATTATTATTTTATTTTTAATTACAGTTTTCATTCAACACTATTTTGTATTAGTTTCAAGTATATAGCACAGTGGATAGGCATTCATATAGGTTACAAAGTGTTCCCTCTGATAATTGAAATACTCACCTGGCACCATTCATAGTTATTACAATATTGTTCCCTATGCTTTATTTTACAGCTCCATGTCTAGTTTGTAAGTATCAATTAGTACTTAATGACATCATATTTTTCACCCAGATCCCCAACACTCCTCCCTTCTGGTATCCATCAGTCTGTTCTCTGTTTCTATTTTATTTATTTATTTTTTTGTTTTTAGATTCCACATATAAATAATATCATGTAGTATTATGTTTCTAATTCACTACAGTGACACGTGTTACTCATATAAATAGAAAAATTAAATTAATATTGTAAAGCACTTATTAATGATATATACAATTTGATAATAGAACAAGAAAAACTGATAAGTGGGCTTATCTTTTCTAGTGTAACAGAGAAAAGACCTATTTAAAGAGACATGAATTAAAACACAAAGTTTATTTAGAAATATTTAACATGAATTAAAAATGATGTTGGTATTTCTTTTAATTTATATAAGTATAAATTACTTATACTACTTCTAGTAGTAATGGGTAGCTGAATGTTGTTATTTTACAAGGCCTGAATTTCTAATTTTTAAAAATCATACTTTATGTAAAAATCTAACACATTTTAAGCAGACAAAAGCAAGACCATGAAAATGCATACAGTAATACACTTTAAGTAAATACATACTTAGAGAGCCCCGGAGTCCCAGCCGGTGAAGAATCTAGTTCTGTATTTTTCTGCTCCTTCTTTCCTTTCAACATGACAGATGCTGCTGTGTCCTTTATCGAGGACTTCCTGGCTGGTGGAGTGGCCGCCGGCCATCTCCAAGACAGCCGGTAGTGCCCATCCAGCGGGTCAAGCTGCTGCTGCAGGTGCAGCATGCCAGCAAGCAAATTACCGCAGATAAGCAATACAAGGGCATTATAGGCTGTGTGGTTCGTATCCCCAAGGAGCAGGGAGACCTGTCCTTCTGGCGCGGTAACCTAGCCAATGTCATCAGATACTTCTCCACCCAGGCTCTCAACTTTGTCTTCAAAGGTAAATACAGGCAGATCTTCCTGGGTGGTGTGGACAAGAGAACCCAGTTTTGGCGCTACTTTGCAGGAAATCTGGCATCAGGTGGTGCCTCTAGGGCCACCTCTTTGTTTTTTGTGTATCCTCTTGATTTTGCCCGTACCCATCTAGCAGCTGATGTGGGCAAAGCTGGAGCTGAAAGGGAATTCAAAGACCTGGGCGACTGCCTGGTTAAGATCTACAAATCTGATGGGATCAAGGGCCTGTACCAGGGCTTTAATGTGTCTGTGCAGGGTATCATCATCTACCGAGCCACCTACTTCGGTATCTATGACACTGCAAAGGGAATGCTTCCAGATCCCAAGAATACTCACATCTTCATCAGCTGGATGATCACATAGTCCGTCACAGCCGTGGCTGGGTTGACTTCCTATCCATTTGACACAGTTAGTCTCCGAATAATGATGCAGTCAGGGCGCAAAGGAACTGATATCATGTACACAGGCACACTGGACTGCTGGAGGAAGATTGCACGTGATGAAGGAGGCAAGGCCTTTTTCAAGGGTGCATGGTCCAATATTCTCAGAGGCATGGGTGGTGCTTTTATGCTTGTCTTGTATGACGAAATCAAGAAGTACTCATAAATTATTTCATAGTCTCCCTCTCCCGCCTTGAGCCGGCATGTTGTATTATGTAACATATCTTGACCATTCTTGACAGACTGTTGTTAGCTGTCTATTTATTAATGGCAACTATTTACTCGTTGAAATGGGGAGCAATAATATTCATCTGACTAGTTTTCTCTTAAAGCCATTTCTGTGGTGATGGTGGGACTCAATTATATTTTTTTTCAGTCACTCCTGATAAACAAATTTGAAGAAATAAAAAAATAACTGAGATACAAAAAAAATAATATATATATGTGTGTATATATATATATATATATATACATATATATATACTTATATATAGTCACTTACAATATAATTGAATTGAACATAAAAGGTGTGGAAAGTACATATCAAATTACTAACAGGAGTCACCTCTCTGGAAAGTACCAAGGATCTGGGCCTAGAGTCAGTGTCCAGCGTGGGCTTTTTGCCTGCCATTTGAAATATCTGCAATAAAAGTATTACTACTTATTTATTTATTTATTTATTTAATCTATTCCGGGTAAAGACACGATGAAGAAAGAAAATCACAGACCAATATGATAAACATAGATGTTATACTCCTCAACAAAATACTAGCAAACTGGATCCAGTAATACATTAAAAAGATCAAATACCATGATTAACTGGGATTTATTACAAGGATTACAAGTATATGGTACAATAGTCACATATCAACAATCATAATACATCACATAAAATGAAAGTTAACAATCACATGAACATATCAATAGATGCTGAAAAAGCATTTGATAAAATCCAGTACCCATTTATTATTTAAAAAAACAAAAACAAAAACTCAGCAAAGTGGGAATACAGAGTGCACATTTCAACATAATAAAGACCATATATGAGAAACCTACCACCAACATCATACACAATGGGCAAAAACTAAGAGCATTTTCCTTAAGATCAGGAATAAGACAAGGATGTCTGCTTTCACTACTGTCATTCAATAGTACTGGAAGTCCTAGCCACAGTGATTAGAAAAGAAGAAGAAATAAAAGGCATCCAAATGGGAAAGAATGAAATAAAATTGTCATTATTTGCTGATGAAATAATAGTGTACATAGAAAACCATATAGGCTCCTGTATAACCAGTTATTGTTATTAAAATAACACATAAAAATTTAAAAGTCACTTTTGACCCTCCCATAACCTCATTCAAAAGACAAAAAGACATGTCATAACCTGTAAAGGTGTAGAAAGCATGGCCCATCAAAGCTTGGCTTTGAGAATATAACTGAACGCTATAAAATCTGCCTTCAAAATTCCCAAATAGTTTCAAGTGTCACCCTTGGACTGGCTGCATGAGCATCACTTGAAAATTCTTAGACCCCATCCCAGACTTCCTGACTCAGAAAATCTTGGAATGGGGTCCAGCAATCCATTTTAAACTAGTCCTCTAGATGCTGCCAACACACAGTAAACTGAAAATCACTGGTATGCAGTATGAGTTAGTATCAGATACTTGCAATGATTTTTGAGAAAGGGGCTGTATAATAAATCAGTTAATTGAATTAAGAAGATTGTGATCTACCTGTACAATTATAGTTAAAAATGGGATGTAGAAAACAGTATTAACTCAGGAGAGTCACTGAAGTACACATGTCTACTCCAAAGTATTCAGCTTTCCTAAGGAGAATCTCAACTTTGTTTCAGTCCCATCTATGAGGACCATGTTAACCATTTCTGGCAAACGTGATATAAACCAGTGTAAATTTTTAAAAAGCAGCTAGAGTCAGATTAAAAGTTCCTTTTGACTTTTTATCCCTTCTTTCTCATTTTTCATCCCTCGTGTGTGGGTAGTTTGCAGATAAAACAACATCTAGGAAGCATACGGATGAAAGTTACATGCTATAGAAGACATGGAAGGAAAATTGTGGCTTTCTGGGACATTTTCGATGCCATGAGCACAACCCTATTTCACATGCCACCCCAGTTTATCCCCAGATTTCAAAAGTAAACTCTTATTTGGTGAAGCCATTGTTGTTTCCTTCAATTGATCACAATTCTAACCAATACAGCAAATAATAAAAGGTTCATTTTGGGTCAGATAAAAGGAGTAAATTAAATGAGATATGAGGGAAATGTACATGGGGCAGAGAAATAAGGGTGGATAAAGATCAGTAAGAATGACATTCCATTAAACCTGTGCTTTAGATGCTCTAAATTTAAATGTGAATTTTACTTATTTTCCTGTTATAAATGTGCTTGCTAATGTTAGGCTCTGCACTTGTCTAGCAATAGCCTTCATGTTTCTATTATCTAGGACACCATCTGACAGTTTTTTTCATATAATCAGGCAAAGACTTCAAATAGATGTGAGATTTTTGTTTGTAACACAGCCATGCTGTAGACACATAAAAAGAAGTAGTATAGGAAGATAATTCCATCCTGTTTTATTGCTATTTCTTCTAGATCTGAATATCTGGCAGGCCTGAGCCATTATTAGTGAAAACTTTTCATACCTGCTTTTAAAATTCTAAAAGCGAATGACAAGTCCTTCAAAAAACTTAGCCCCACTATTCTATACCAGTTCTTTTGCTGGGAAGGTGATTCATCTCAGGACATTCCTGACCAGCTCCCTAGTAAGCAATAGCAACTCTTTCCCCTCCATAGATAGATATCATTCTCTCACACTTTTGAGTTCTTGATTTCAGATATAGCTGTAGTCCAGTGCTAAAAAGCCTTTTTCAACATGGCTTCTTACTTTCTATTACAAAGATGGGCTTATTCAGTAAGCCTTCTTTGTCTATTGCTGTCTGTTGACAGCAGTGATTTCACATTCCCCCTGGAGCTAGTGGTGTATTTATTTCCAAAAAAAGCATTGCCACTTGTTCTCCCCCTTTTTATAATAACAGTAGCAATGCCAGTTTTTGGCATGAAACAAAAAACATACTTAACTATTAGATCTGTGCCAACTTTCTACAGACTTGTCTTTTTTTTCTTCTCCTTCTACCTCTGGGACAGTGGGTTAAATATATAACTTACATGGGTTAAAAATATACTCATAGCCTGAGCACCAGAAATACATCACTAAGTGTGTGGTGGGAATTTTTTGTTGTTTAACAGAATTTGAAATGCTCAAATAAAAAATAACCATTAAAGTAATATCAATGAATTCCAATTTCTCACCTCTTCAGTACAGTCATTCTCCACTTAACAATAGTGGTAAGTTCTGAGAAATGCATTGCTGGATGCATTTGTGAACATAAACAACACAGAGTACATTTACAAAAGCCTAGATGATAGAACCTACTTCACACCTAGGCTATATGGTATCTATTACCTCTAGGCTACAATGATGTGCATATTTTCTTCCTTAAGGGTCAAAGAATTTTATAGTGTACTAATAGTATCTCAGAAGACAGCCATTCACTCTGCTGCTTCTATTTTCTTGACAGAAAATCTCAAGCATAAAAAAGCTTTGATTTTTGTACCCAAGTGTAATGCTCCAACTGAGCACATTTCTCCTCAAAGACACTGAATGGTCCTTTTGATATTTACAAAAGCTCTATAATTCCAAGAGAATTAAGTTGAAAGGGTGAATGGAAATTTGGCACCTTGAATGTAGAACACTGGTTCTTAAGAGTCTCAGCTATTCTTCTGTTATTAACTGTGTATGCTTTGTTCTTGAACTCCAAGAGAAAGTATACCATTTCACAGGATGCTGAAAATGTCTTAGAAAATCTCAAGTATGTCTGTCCTTAGTGATGATTTGCTGATTGGTGCAGGTGGCCACTTGATTAACAATACACTTCAATGAAGTGGAACCTCTGACAGGTAGGAACAGTCTTCCTCAATTTGGTGTAAGTCAGCAGTTTCCTTTATGTGCAATTCTCTTAGTGCTATAAAGGCTCTGGAACTCCTGGCATACTACAGGAATATTTGGTATTTAACTTCTGACATGAAGGAGTGTTAACCTTATTCAGGCACTGTATGGTTTCTGCTCCTTTAGCATATTTCAGTCACCACTGATGAGTGTAGAATAATTTCCTATCATGGTAGAACTACTTGGAAATTGTAATAAATAATAATCAGCTAGCTAATAGGTTGAAGTCACCTATTCCCTTTTCATTTTATTTTGAAATCTTTTGTATCTCCAGACTATACCTCTGATGTGAAGAAAAAAAAAAAACAAAACAAAACTACTTTATACTTTAGCTTATATTGGCAAAAATTGTCTTTTCAATACCTTATATTTTTTCCAAAATGTTAAAGTCAAGACATTATAAAAATTATTAACCTATTTCTCCTTTTGTAGACAAACTTAATCATGTGTTTTAGATACATTTATTTTAAATAAAAGTTCACTCTGACTGTGAGAATCCTGGTTCAATTATCTATAATTTATTTTTCAATATTGTTCAAATTGTCATTTATTCACTATAGTATACATGAAAATTAGTTCTATAATTGCTAACATGCAGTCTCTGTGAGAAAGAAAAATGATCAATTATCATACAGTATTATACAAAATTCTTTGTTTTAGCTTTACCATCTTCTGTCAAAAGTGTTTTTGAAGATTGTTAAGCTCATTTTTTCTTTATTTCTCACTTTCATAAGGTAAGGTTCACATGTCAAAATCTTCATTTCATCCAAAATTTCCCAACATTTTGATATGTATATGTGTATGTTTTTAATTTGTATACAGTTAAATTTATAATGATGGATTTTGACAAATTCATAGTCATATGCCCACAGATCCACTATGACACAGAAGAGTTCCATCACCCAAAAACCTCCATCATATAGCTTCTTTATAGTCATCCACCACTCTCTCCCAACCTGGCAATCACCATTTTTCCTCAAGATTTATTAAGATATAACTGACAAATAAAATTATGAAGTAAAGTGAACAATGTGATGATTTAATAAACATATAAATTGTAAAAGGATTCCCTCCACTGAGCTATTTAACAAAACCATCACCTCGTATATTTACATGGGTGTGTTGTGAAATCAGTCAATCTTTAGGTTAGAAAAGATTCTGAGAATGAAGACCAATTTGGATGGAAGTTGCAAACTACTAAAATATATGATTTGTGTACATAGACAATACATATTTCCATATTAGCATGTAAATTAGGTGAGATTCCTTTCAACTAAATTGTGGAAATATACATTTTCAGTTATGAAGGCCCCCAAATGGGGGATGCTTGGGGAAATGAATTAATGCTATAGTAAACTTTATTATTGAAATATGAACATACTTAATCTCTACTTCAACAGACTCTGAAATAGTTCAGAGGTTAGTTTAGGACCACACAGGAAGTCAACTACAAGGTCAAAAAATAGCTAGAATACTATTCCACAAAGTTATTTAAATCCTAGGGATTTTTATTTTTTACCTCAACTTAGTAGACATAATAATTTCTACTCTGGGGACCAGCTGAGCACTGCAAGTGCCATTATTTCTATAGGCTTCAACTTGTAAAACACATGTAGAGGAAAACCAGAGGGTATTGAAAGAAGTAAGACCTATGCACAGCCTAAATAAATAAATAAATAAATAAATCTACTATTTTAGCTGGGAAACTCCAAAAAGAATAAGTTGTAGTTCTAGTAGAGTAAAATAAAGTTGAGTTGTATTATTGGAGTGGGAAGAATCTGACTCAAAAACCAAATTCATTTTTTACTATGGGTTTGGCACTGTCTCTAGGACAACTTTCACAAAAGTGAGTTCTGCAATACACCATTTCTGTGATATATTTCACAAAAATAGCATTCCAGAGTAAAATAAGTATTAAAGGAAAAAAATCTGCTTAATTTTGCTAAAATATATCTAAAACACTATCATTTAACATGTAATAATTATGTAAGCTATTGGCATATTTTAAATTTTTTGTATTAACTCTTCAAAATCCAGCATGTGCTTTAATAATGTGTAAAAATATGTATGGGTATAAATGTATTTTTGCATGTGTTCGGTAATATTGCAATTCATATTACTTAAAAGAGTAATTGTTTAAACAAATGAATTAATGTAGACATTTAGAAATAATGAAAAGAAAATTTTGTATTAATATGATTTGAGAAGCAGACAGAAGGCAGTAATTAAA
Source organism: Noctilio leporinus (assembly GCA_004026585.1). NCBI lineage: Eukaryota > Metazoa > Chordata > Mammalia > Chiroptera > Noctilionidae > Noctilio > Noctilio leporinus. Next base: position 29,637 of record PVIW01007221.1, on the reverse strand, counting down.
TGGCAAATTGTTTGGATGTGAAAGGAAAAAAAAAAAAGTACACATTGGTGGTTACAGAATAGACAGGGGGATGTTAAGAAGAACAAAGGAAATAGAGAAGCCAAAGAACTTATATGTATGACTCATGGACATGAACTAAGGGGGGCACTGCTGGAGGAAATGGGGTACTGGGTGGAGGGGGTCAAAGGGGGGGGATTTGGATAACTGTAATATCAAAAATAAATAAAATATATTAATAAAAAATAAGCTAAAATATCATTATCCTTATAGTTTAAACTGATTAACTTCACTGCTTGAAGTGGTGTTTGGATTTTCCCATTTTCTATACTAGTTTCACTCCTTCTACTTGTTGCTTGAAACCTGGTGCAAAGAAAGTTCCTAGCAAAATAGCAGTTAAAGAAGATGACTTTCTCATTCAATAATTTTTGGTGGCTAAAATGTTTCTTCCAGGTTTTATCTTTCTCTAAAGCAAAGGGATACAAAGCTTTGAAAACAAGTACTGTCAATAAAATCAGAGAATAGTTGTTTAGAATATTTTCTCCATGCAAAAATCAATAAATATGTCCCAATTGGAAATATAATGATAGAGATAATAGCAGGGTAACTGATCAAAGACAAGAGTGGAAACAGGCAGCATTGGAATCCAACTACCAATGTGGTTCTTATCTGAAATTTCTGGATCTCATCAAAAAGTAAGTATTAAGTAGTGTTTGGTAATCAGTAGACTGAGCACATAGAAATAGGAAGAAATGGCCTACAAATTTATCAGTTGCCTTCCTTATGTTATCTATTTCATACCATTGTATCACAAGAATGCTTTAAAAATGCCTAAACATCTTTCAAAATAAGGCAACAGGTTCAAAATGTGAAGTGCCTTACCCATATTTACGTGATAGTAAAAGGAAGACTTGGCGTTTGCAGCCACTTCTAATTGATGCCCAAGTCCAAATGTTTCCAATACACAGCATGCACCCCTTACTAAAATTTAATCAAAACAACACATTTCAAACCATGTAGGAGTTTAGCAAAGCAACAACTTAATGAACCATTGATCCACATATATTCAAACATAGAATATCTGACCAACAAACTACACATAGTAGTGAAGACTTCAAAACATCATTCTAGGTGTTCTGATTTAGAAAGTTATCTTCTAATTGAGAGAACAAAATATAATGATACCTGAAAACCATTGATCTGGTATAAACCATTAAAATTAAATATTATGGATAAAAATAAAGTCTATGTAGATTTCAAAGTCTAAGTGACAAATGTAACTGTTTTCCCTCTTTGCTAGTATAATGAATGTTTCATCAACTATCTTTAGGTCTTCTTAAAGCTTAAACTAATCCCCAAAACATTGTCACAGTAGACATTTGGACACAAATGTGGAACATGTATTTACATCTCCAAAGTATAAAGACATGAGCTGTGCTATTTCTATACTTTCTGTAGCATCAAACTGACAAAAGTTGCCAGTAAGAGAATAGTCACAAAGGTAACTGTCTAAAGTTCTTTCTTCATTGGTTTTTCTCAAGTGAAAACACATGAGCAACCATAGACTGGCAGGGTTTTTTCAGGGGCCATTACATGACTTTGCATAGGAGCTGTTGTTTTGTTTATATTAGGTATAATTCATACCATTTGAATTTCATCAGTTTTACATTTACAAGAGGATATGAAATTGAAGTAAAATTATTTAGGGCTTTCAAGTCCTGCCTAGTTTGCAAAGGCTTCTGAATTCTGTAGGACATTGAACTCAAGTTTAACCCAGCATCCACAGCTATCCCATCCCTGCAGTTCTGCTACGAAAGGAATTAACAAGTGATCTCCCTAAACTCTTCTATCCATAATCCCAGAGCTGCATTACACCTAAAAGAACACCAATGGAGAAGTTTGAACTTTCACAAAAAGTCCATGAGTTTAAACAAGACATAGCTTGGCTTTTATATTTTGGTTCTTTATTAGTTTCTTTCTCCTTCTAGGTTCCATTTGGTTATCTATTTCCTCCATTTTCTTCAGATGTTATTTCTTTATGATGTTTATTAGTTGGATTATATTTTTAAATATCTAACTGAAGGGCCCACCTATGGACTGTGCCTTCCATCTGCTAACATTATCATTAAAAATTCCCTTTGTTTCTCTCTCATTCTGATCTCATACAATTTACCAGTGTCATTTCTTGGCTGTTTATCTGTTTCATACTGACAAAATAAAAACCTCCATGTAGAATGAGAAATGAATTTCAGTATACTTAGAAATATCTGTGGGGTTAATAGTGTACAGCTTTATGTTTTTGGAAAAATAGCTTATAATCTACTTTTGAGAGTAGACAGACATTAATCCATCCTTACTGTCATTTAGTGAGAACCTGCTTATTTATTCTTAAAGTATGATTAAAGCATCCCCTTAAGGGCTGTCCAAGCCACTGTAGCCAGTGCACTATTTTTTTTTCTTGCTATTTTTCTTCCCTCTCTTCTTTTCTCTCTTTTGCCTTAGGATCCTTCATATCTCTGATAATCAGTTCCCCAACATCTTTTATCAATGTTGGAGGCCAATCTAGGGCAGACTCTTTAGCAGTAGAATTAAACTGTGAATTGTGAATGGAGTAGGGTTACTTCTCTCGGTGCTGCTTTTCTTTCCAACTGAGGGAAGAAATGTTTCTACATGATCATTATCACCTTCCTACATTATCCCTCATTTATTCTTTACTCCAGAATTTGAGCTATTTTCACTTACTTATATTTTATTATTGTTAGTCATTATATATGATAAGCACTATGCTAGATTGTATGGATACAATAATCAGTAAAAAATAAAGAGAAATTTATTGTACCCATTACACATATAGCTTATCATGGGAAGATAGTCATCAGTAAAAATTGTAGCAGACCTAAATTCAAAACCATCCTGTGATAAGTGCTATAAAGAGTGAATGATGTTTTGAAGACATATAAATAAGAACAGGCCCAATCATGGAAGATACAATCAGCCTGAATCATCTAAAAAGGAGAGAGAGAGAGAGAGAGAGAGAGAGAGAGAGAGAGAAAGAGAGAGAGAGAGGAATTAAGTAGGTAAAATGGAAGATAGGGTTATATATTGGGTTGAATTGTGTCCCACCAAAATTCAGCCCACCTGGAACCCTAGAAAATGACTTCAGTTGATAATAGGGTCCCTGTAACTGTAATCAATTTAATACAAGGTCATACTCTATTAGGTTAAGCCCTGATCCAATGACTGGTGTCCTTATAAGAAGGAAATTTAAACACAGAGAGACAGAGGGAAGTTGTTGTGAAGATATATTGGAGAAGGCCATGTAAAGAGAGAAGCAGAGATAGACTGACATCTCTACAGGCCAAAGAATAGTAAGGACTGTCGGTAACCACCAGAAATTAAAAGAAAGTCATTGTATGGCTTCTCCCTAGGAGCCCCCAGAAAAAACTGCCCTTTGATTCTCGCATTCTACCCTCAAGAACTAAGAGAGAATAAATTTCTGCTTTTTTAATACACACAGTTTGTAGTATTTTGTTACAACAGTTACAGGAAACCAATGTAGGGTATTAAGGAGTTGTTTAAAAAAAAAAGTAGAGTTTGAAAGGCCCTATTGCTGCCGAGACCATGGTATCTATACCAGGGGGCTTAATTGACTGAAGGTCCCAGCTGCTCCTATTCTAATGCCACTCTCAAGTTCACTCTGAGATTACATTTCCCAAGGCTACTTCCAGACAATGAACTATCATTGTGGGAATATGAGTACAGGTCCATTTCTAAGAGTTGCCAGATTCTCTTCGTGGGTAAAACTGGATCAAGGATATCCCATCAATCTGGCTCAAACTTTGTTAGAACTATGCTACAATCTGAGCCTTCTTACACAATCTTTATTTCTGCACCATCTCCTTCACACATGTCAGGCCTGCATCATGGTATTTAGGTTTTCCTTCCTAGGCTCCCTTTCCTTTACCTATTTCAGGTATTCCCCTAATAAATATCTTGTATATCTTATCCCATCTTGATGTCAGCTTCTCTGGGGACCTGAATGACAAAAGCATTGTCAGGAGTGATCTAAGAAGTAATAAAATGAGATTAAAGATAGTCTCATTCATCACCTGGAAGACAAAGAGGATCCCACCCTGAATGACACCTAGGACATCAAATTGAAGAAAGATATGCAAGGGAGAGACATGCCCTGGTAGGCATTTGAAAAAATATGCATGGAATGATACTATAGTTGCCATAAAAATATACTTTGCAGGGTTTAAATGAGCAACTTAATTGACCAAGAGCTCCTTATTTCGTGTTTTGAAATAAACCACACCTAGCCAAAGGTCATGCTAACCATGGGCTGCTCCCAGTCCCTGCCTGGGCATTGAAGGAGTTATAAGGAAGGCCTGCCCCTACCAATGCTTTCTTTGAATTCACATCACTCTAGGACACTTTCACCCACCTTCGTTCCCTCTTATCTTCATGCATCGTCATCTCAGATTTCCCCTACCCTTCCCTGACTCCCTCTCTATTTTATCTCTTAGACATTTTCCTAATAAATCCCTTGCACATTTAATTCCATCTTGCTGTTTGCTTCTCAGAGGACATGGACTAACACAAAATCCTGTTAAGAACAATGGAGTTGGCTGGTTGCTGCTAACTTGTATTGTATCTTGGATTGATAACAGCGGCAAAGGGCCCTTAAAACTAAATGTGAGAGCCATAAAACCTCTTGGTAGATATTAATGAGGCCCTGTGTTTCTCATTGGAAGACTGACACAACTAAGAAACAGAGTAAAAATATAATAGTCTAAAAGATCTACAGAAATTTAAAAGGTCAGCCAAGGTAGGAAAGACTGTCATTCTAAAATCAGGGTCATAATTGAGAAAATCTTAGGACCCTGAAATATAAAATGAGGACATCTGGTTGAATTCTCCCTAAGATGTTGGCCCTGAAGGCTACTTTGGACTGAGAGCCTTAAGATGTGACTCACTCTTCCATAATAAAAGCTATCACATCCCCAGTTCCAGGGGACATGGCAGAGGTCTTTCCCCAAGAGAACAATAAACGTCTCTCTCAGGAGCCTCACTAACCTTCTCTCCCAGTTGCCAGGGTTAAATTCCAGAACCACCTGATTGGGATGTGATGGACCTAATAAGGGGAAAAAAAATATATATATATATGTTGAATTGGATGCAAGAATCATATAGACCATGTATCAGAAATACCACTATGGTTGCTTGGAGGGTACTTGATCAAGGGGGTCAAAATATAAAACTGGATTAGTAGGACCCATTGATTTAGAAGCAATTTTCAGGACATGAATTTACCTGTGTGGCAAGAAACCAGAGGACGGGGCAAAGTTTCTGTTAGGGTGGCTCTTAAAATCCTGGAGAAAATAATGGCTAAAGCTAAGTCCTCAGAATAACACCATTCCTCTAGGGAACATACCAGACACTTGGTAGCTAGTCAACTGCATTTCCATCTCTTACAGTCTAACAGTAGATTGATGCAGGGATGGACAATTTATTCTAGGCATGAATTTGCCTTCCTTGCTCTCAGAACATTAGCCTGAATCACTGTTCATGGAGTTGTAGAAGGCCTGATCCTCAAGTAATAGAATCCCACTCCGTATAGTATATAATCAGGGATCTACTTCATAGTAAAAAGGTGAATCAGTGGGCTCATGACCATCCTGAATAATATCACATGCCATACCACCCAGAGGCATATGGGCCTCCAAGAACACTGGAATGGCATTCTGAAAGGCTAGCTAAAAAACACCTTTGGAGAAAGCACTCTTAAAGAGTGGGGTACCATCATTTAAGGTAAATATATATTCATTAAATTGAATACTTCTATATAGTATTATGTCCCTAGAAAGATTACATATATCCAGAAACTTAAGAGTTTAAGGACTCCATGGGCTAATCATCCACTGAGAGACTTAGGACTTCCCATCCTCAAATGTTTGGGGTTTGTGTCATTTGGCTATCCTGATCCCCTAAGTGTACCAGTTGATTATAGAGTCAATGTTAGGTGGGATGTCCTGGTCCCCCATGATCTAATTAACATCTACAGAATGCTGAATTCACAAACTATATAAAATACTCTTTCTAAAGCACATGGCACATTTATTAAGATAGACAACAGAGAATACCACAGGAGATGAATGAGTATGTTGCTGCAGGAATCAGTCACTACAAACACTTTTGTATACAATTTACTCATGGAGCAATATACGGAACCAGGTCATCCACTTGGGATATTCTGGTAGTGCTTCGTCCACTGTAAATGGACATGCACAGCCAATGGTCTGGAAAAGTTATGACTGCCATTCAGAATAATAAAACTTTTGATGACACTACCAAGTAACAATTCAAGATGAGAGGCATGCAGAGAGTAGCAAGGGAAGGTATAAATATCTTCCCTGAGATATTACAGCCTGTGACCAACTATAGAGATATGGGTTCTAGATCTCCATCCATTAACCTCCTTATCTATGATGTTTAAAATAAAAGCCCAAAGGAGTGGTAAAATGCTGTTCCCTGAACCTGCATGAAGCAATAGATCTTTGTGGATATGGTAGCCATCAAATGAGGTTTCCAGGTCTATTACTGGAAGTAACATAATTGACTGATAACCCCTGATGTTTTCCTTCTGGATCCTGGCCAAGTTCTAAACACAGTTGGAAATACTAATGCAGGCCCATCCCTGTGGGACATAGAATTTTTTAATAGGAAACTTTGGCCCAACAGCACCTTATCTTTTTTTTTTTTTTGCCCCAATGTTACTGAAACCTTGAAGTTTTTCTTCAGTCTCTGACTTCCCTTCTGTCTTTCCTTCATAGCAGCAAATCTGTATTGAAGTCTGAAGGCTCTCCTTTTCTTGTGTGCCCCTGATCTTTACCCTTCTCTATCATCATGTGCACATCTATTTCAGTTTTTACTCCTGCTTCTTGCAGTATATACACTAAACACAGTGCTGCAGAGGCACTGAAATAGCAATAGGACGGGAACACAGAGTAAAGGAAGTTATGGCACCAAAACAACTAAAGATACTAGTAGTCCCAGATTATCAGACCATTTAAGGACTTGTGGTTTGGGGTTTTATCTTTACCCTAAGAAAAATGAGAAACGACTTTAAGAGGCTAATACCAAGAAACCCTTGTAGTGAAATATGTACTTGACATAAACATTTCAGAATTGTATGCACCTATAAAAAGCATACATTGCGTATTTTGTTCAGCTACAGTTTCTGCACTGAACTACCAGGAACTACAACAGACAACTTAAGCTATTAAGTCTATGAATTATTACAAGTCATCAATCTTCAATAACAATGGAATGATTTTAGCAGAAAGAGAGTATCTTTGGAACCACATTAATACTTTATAGATTAGATGAAAATTCTGGAGACCGAATGGGGTGTCTATGAAAATTTACTTTTGGAGCCACCCTGACCTTCGCATCAGACCATGCTTCCTCCAAGCTGCAGACAACCAATAACTGAGCACAACAAAAGTACTACAGATAAGCTGGACTATTTCTACCCATTATACAGTATTTCTGATGTGCAACACTCTCTTAGTGACATTTCATTGACCTGACCATAACCCTATCTAAAATACCCAATTCTGTCCTTTTCCTGCCTCCCGTCATGGGTGTAGAACCAGCTGAAGGCTTTCCTGTTAGACTATTTACTCTCCCTTCCCCTTCTTCAGCCTCTTTAGGCATTTCCCCTGTTAAATCACTTCCACATTTTAATCTATGAGTGTACATTTTGGAGAATAACAAGACTTTAAAATTTGACAAATACCAAGGAAGAATGACTGAGCACAAAACCACCACCAAGATCAGCCCACAGAAACAGGCCAGTGGAACACTGCTGGTGACAACACTGTCCATGTCTTACCTGGTGGCATCGTCATCAGGAACAGTCAGTCCTGCTGCTGCTGGACCCCTGCTATGGTCTCTCTTGTGGCCACCCTCATGAAAATTTCTCAATTGTACCTTCTCTTTACGTTGCTCCCTCAAGATTCGAAGTCCCAAGAAGTAGTGAATGATTGGCTGAGCCTGCTCATGTGTCTGAGCTGCCAATGGCAGGAAAGGAAATACTTCTTAGATTATTTTAGAGAAAAGCAGTGTACCACATTCTATAATACAAATATTTCAGACAGTAAGGAATTAAACTAAATAAGTAAAGGACTATATATCTGAAGGCAAACAAAATAAACATATTCACAAAAAATTCTTTATTAACAGTAAAAAATAATGTTTTAATTAGACTTCAAAAGTAGAATTTTAAAAATTTTACTTTTACTTTAAAATAATCATATTTTGTCATATATATTAAAGAAAGTAAGTTATGCATTAATTTTTGGAAAGCATGAAATGTTGCTTTCTCTGTGATTACTCTAGACAGATTTCATATTAGTCCAAAGTAGTAGTCTTAACTTTTTAACTTTTAAAACAATAATAAAGTGGTAATTTTTGCAAATTATTATCAAATTTCCCAGCAGATTCCTCTAATCCTTTGACAGTCAAATCATTCTCTTTGAAGTACCAATCATATCAATGTTCTTTTACTTTGTTTTAAACTGGTTTAACTTTTTCCACCAAGAGACAGTACAGTGCTCTGCACTCTGGTTCAATTGACTGCATTTAACATCTAGGTAGCTTGTTCACCTTTAAGCTAAATTGGAGACAAATTACTAACCTCGGTGTAAATTTTTTTTCTCCATCTAAAAATAAGGATAGTTTCAGTACCTCCTTAATAGGCTTTTTGTGAATACTAATTAGGTATATATCTTAGAACGGTGCTTATTACATAGTAAGTTTTCAATAACTATAAACTGCTATCATAGTCTTTATTTGTTAATATTTTGTCTGAGATGTCAGAATACTTTTCCTTGGACTTCCTGAAACCATGCATCAGCTGGAAATTTTATAGCTTAAATTTGCAATTAACTAGCATTGTTAATAATGCTCTGGATAATCAAGGTAGATAGATAAATGATAGATAGATAGATATGTGTGTATGTAATAAGCAAGACATTTACTTAATTGCTGACAAATTAATTGGTGTAATGGGTTAGGATAGATGTTACATTAAACTAAGAGGAGTGTCTGAGTGGAGACTAATTAAATAAGTGGTGCTTTAATTAGTGAACATTATTATGTTATGACAACATTTATATGCATTTATCTAATGCAATTATGGAAAGAGATTCAGCTACACATAATAAGCAAGAAGTGGTGAAAGAGGGAGATTCTGGCCCAAATTTGTGTTTTAAACATTTTTTAAATTACTAATTTATTTTCTCTTACTAGTTTAAAAATAAGTATCCTAAAAAATGAAGTTGTTTTCTTCTAATTTTGAAATTTGCAAAAAAAGATGCTCATAAAATATTATATGTACATTCAGATAAATTGAGTTTTAATTACTATTACCATGAAAGCTGTTGAAAACAGCATAGAAAATATTTTATAAGGAAACAACACATAAGATGTTTAAGGGTCTCAGAGCTTCATTAATTTTTAAAATCTAATTTACTATGTAAAGTTGTCATGAGGAAGAACTTTAAAGATATATTTTCTAATTCTCTTAGGATAGACACTAAAAATCCTGAATGCATCATATAAGAACACATTTACCCCATCCTCATCTCAGTCTTTGCATTCTGAGTTCCAGGAAGCCAGCCTCTTAAAATTCCCTTTTGCAAGTCATGCTCTTGCCACAGGGGCTTTGCAAGTGTTATTCTCTCATGTTTTCCCCACTCTTACCCTCGCCTATTAACTTTTACTCATTCCTAAAATTTCGGTTACATTATATATTTTCAAGGAAATATTTCCTGACCATTTATTTTTCAGTGCTCTCAGAGAACCATGCTCTCCTTTCCTTCATGGTAATTCTTACTCATTAGTTATTAGTCATTAAGTCTTATTCATTAGTTACTATTTATTATTTACCCCACTCAGATTACAAACATCATAAAAGCATATAGCATGTCCTTTTTTTGGTTCCTGGCTCTAATCCAGTGCCTCTCAGAGTTCTGGCCCCACAGAAGGTGCTCAATATATAGTTATCATATGAATTTTTTTAAAAGATAGTTTATGCAAAAGAAGTTAATGATTGGAATTCTTTTGATAAATAAGCCTATTTAAAATTTATACCATTGTGTATAACTATAGTTTAAGAAAAATATCAGTGGTTTTTGTTAAGTTTGTACCAGTAATTTCAAAATAAAGATTGAAGACCATAAAAGTTCAGAGTTTGACATTTTTCCCCAAATCATTGAGTTAATGAGCATAAAAGTGAGGATTTAAACCCAGTTTTTCTGCTTCGAACTCCAGGAATAATCTAATGTGCTACAGTGCATATTTAAAATTTTTTTCAAATAGCAACATTTAAAAAAATGGCATATCCTATATCCTGTCCAAGGTGCAAAGGGAAAAGACAGACTACTCATTGAATGATTTTAAAATAAAATATGTATTCATTGCATGCAAAATATTGTCAAAACTAGAAATAATAAATATTGTTATCTATAAACCAAACAGAAATATAATATAAAAATATGTAAACCAATTTATTAGTTTTTAGAGAGTATCTTACAGCAACATACATTTGGCCCTTCCAACAACTCTTTGAGATTTTTGCATAATATTTTGTTCCCCATTTTTCAAACTAAATATTTATTTAGGAGATAGAGGAGTGGTGGTCAGTACTAGAACCCTGGTACTGGGTGTCCTAGAGTGGTCTTTTCTTAAGCGTTTTTCATAAGATTGGGAACAAAACAGGGATGTCTGCTTGCTGAACTTTTATTAAAAATAGCACTGAAGTCCTAACCATAGCAATCAGATAAAAAGAAACAAAAGGCATCCAAATTAGAAAGGAAGAAGTAAAACTGTAATTATTTTGCAGAAGGCCTTGTATTAATATATAGGGAACCCTAAAGACTCCACCAAAAACTATTAAAGCTGATAAATAAATTCTGTAAAGAAGCAGAATACAAAATGTCCAGAAATCAGCTGCACTTTTATACACCAATAATGAGCTATCAAGAAGGAAAAATAAGAAAACAATCTCATTTAAATTGTTTCAATTAATAGCTAGGGATAAATTTAACCAAGAATGTAGAATGTCTTTAGTCTGAAAATTTTAAGAAAATAAAGAAATTGATGACACAAATAAGTGAAAGCATATGCCATACTACCCAAAGCAATCTATAAATTAAAAATAATTCCTATCCAAATACCATACATAGAACAAATATTTCAAAAATTAATGTAGAACCAGGAAACACCCTAGAGCTTCTCAGTTATGCTGGGAAAAGAAACAAAGTTGAAGAGATCACCTAATGTCAAACTAGACTACAAGGTCATTGTAATCAAAATAGCACAGTCCCGTCATAAAAACACACATATACATCAATGAACAGAGAGTCAAGAAACAAAACCAGGCCTTTAGGTCAATTGATATTTGACAAAAGAAGCAATAACATACAATGGGGTAAAGATAGTCTATTTAATAAATGGTGTTGATAAAATTGGACAGATATATGCAAAAAATAAAATTAGACCACCTTTTTACACTGCACATGAGAATAAACACAATATAGATTAAAGACTTAAGTGTAGGGCTCAAAACTATAAGAATCTTAGAAGAAAACACAGGCAGTAAACTCAGGCATTTTTCATAAAAATATTTTTTTCTGACAACCTGAGAATAACAAAAGAAAAAATAAATCGGCTACATCAAATTAAAAAGTTTTTGCACAGCAAAGAAAATCATCAACAAAGTGAAAAGAGTATACATTAAATGGAAGAACATATTCACCAATGGCAGTGTCTGATACTGGGTCAACAGCCAAAATTTATAAAGAACTTATACAACTCAACACCAAATAAACAATCCAACTAAAAAATAAAAAAAATGGGCAAAGGACCTGAATAGACACTTCTTCAAAAAGGACATACGGATGGACAATAAACATATGAAAAGAGGCTCAACATCACTAACCAGAAGAGAAATGCAAATTAAAATTACAATGAGATATTACTGCAAAAGATCAGAATGGCTATAATCAATAAATCAACAAATAACAAATATTGGTGAGGATTTGAAGAAAAAGAACCCTTGTGAACTGTTGGTAGGAATGCAGGCTAGTGTAGCAACTATGGAAAACAGTATGGAGTTAACTCAAAAAATTAAGAATGGAACTGCCTTATGACCTAGGGATCCCACTTATGGGAACATATCTGAAGAAAGCTAAACACTAATTCAAAAGACTATACAAGGTCTGTCCCTAAAGTATCAGCCATGCAAACTATTTTAATTATATTGACATTGGCTTGATACTTTTGGGACCCATCCCAGTATACACCCCTGTGTTCATTGCAGCATTATTTACAATAGCCAATATTTGGAAGCATCTCAGGTGCCCATCAGTACATGAGTGAATAAGGAAATTATGATATATTTACATAATGGAATACTACTCATCAATAAAAAAGAAGGAAATCTTACCTTTTATGACAGCATGAATGGGTCTGGAGAGTATTATGCTAAGTGAAATTAACCAACCAGAGAAAGAAAAGTACCATATGTGTACTCCAATGAACAGAATAAACTAATAACAGCATAGAAACAGACTCATAAATACAGAGAACAGAGCAGAGAGAGGGTAATAAAAAATTGAAGGGATTAAGCAAAAAAAAAACAAACAAAAAACCCTCATAGACAACAGTATGGTCATTACCAAAGGGAAAGAGGGATGGAAATAGAAGAGGGTAAGTAAGGGAAAATTGTGATAGAAAGACACTTGACTTTGGGTGCTAAACACATAATACAATACATAGATGATGTATTATAGAATAATGCACCTGAAATAGATATAACCAATGTAACCCCCAAAATTTCAATAATATTTTAAAAAGAAGCTTTACCATTTCAAAGAAATAGCTTTATAATAATAGAACATTCGAGCTTCCATAATGCTAAATAAAAGATGTTTTTCATTATAGTAAAAAGTGATAGCAATGAGCATGATGCTCTTTTATTTTTTAATAATAAAGAAAAAAGCTTTTGAATGTCATAATATAATAAATCTATTATTAGTACATTTTATTGTAGTGTGACTGACTCATCTTGGATATGTTGTTTGTCAATGCACTGGTTTGCAAGTAAATTTTATCAAGTAGATAAATTCCTAAATATGGAACCTAAATAATGAAGCTGTACTAATTTACACACACACACATATATATATGACATCTGTCCAATAAAGTCCAGCCATTGTTAATATAAAGAGAATGATTTGTGTAACATCGATGTAACCTTGTAGCCAAGGAGATTGAACTGGAATGGGTATGGGTGAACAACAGCTTCACTGTACTAAGTTGGGGTAATAGATGCCATTGAGTGGGCATGTGTGCTATGTGGCTGTCACATTCAAAACAACTGAGCAAATAGAGCAATAAATCTGCTTCAATTTTTTTTTTAAAGATTTTATTTATTATTTCCAGAGAGAGGGGAAGGGAGAGAGACACCATTGGAGAGTTGCCCCTCACCCACCTCCAGCCATGGACCTGGCTGGAGACCTGGTCCAAAACCTGGCCATGTGCCCTGGCTGGGAATTGAACCAGTGACCCTTGGGTTTGTCAGCCGGCACCTTATCCACTGTGCCACCAGCCAGGGGGCTTCGAGTTTTGCATTAAGCTTGCATCTGAATAGGAACTATTCAGATGATTCAGAGGGCCACAGCTATAGGCAAATGATGATTGGTAGCTTCATCATGACAACATGCCTGCTCATGCAGCACATCTTGTGAAGAGTTTTTTGACAAAACATGAAATCACCCAGGTAACTCAGCCTCTCTAAAGCCCAGATTTTGGTGCCCTGTGACTTCTGGCTTTTCCAAAAACTAAAATCACCTTTGAATGAGATGCAATCTCAGGCCCTTGGTAAGATTCAGGAAAATATGATGGGGAAGCTGTTGGTGATTGGTAGAATTGTGTGAGGTCCCAAGGTGACTACTTTGAAGGGGACTGAGACATCATCATTTTATGTGCAATGTTTCTTATGTCTTGTATCTTCTTCAGTAAATGTCCATTTTTTATATTACATGGCTGGATACCTTTCGGACAGACCTCATAAATATATATATTTGCATATATATAATATGTAATAATGTGGATCTATATGCATACACACTTGTGTGTATATAACATAAGAAAATCTTTTTTAAGTTTTCATTTTGTTTTCCTTAGTGATACTGAAGAAAAATGCTATTATTCTTAATGTGATAACAGGAAACTCATTGATTTAGCCTGCTGCAATTGACACATTTTGAACAATTTTTCCAGGCTGGACAAGCATCTTGCAGATGTTATTATCATGATGATGATAGTCATAAAAATATTTTATGCAATTTCTTTTACATGAAATAAACTTGTGCCTTTCACATTGTCAGCCCATAATTAATGCCATATATCTTATTGAAAAGACAGTTTGAAATGATGAAGCAGGAGATCATAGTTTCAAGCCTGTTTTAAATTATATTACTTAGAAAAACACCATTTCCTGAAAACTATCAGAATATTACCATATTTTAAAAATTGTATATTATGTCTACATAGCATATTTAGTCATCATTTACATGAAAAGTATCAATTAGTATAAATATTTCTATCCTTCCTTTCAAATTCCTTTTTTAAAATTTTTTTCTTTTGTCATTTTTTGAGTATCTTCTTTTTTTTTTTTCCCCAAAGAACTTTAGATCCTTCAGTAGTCTTTTGGACGATGTTTTTATTTCATTTATTTTTAAAATAATCACTCTTAAATGTTTCTGTAACAATTAGCTTTTTACATCATAATAGTTTTTATTATGTGTATTTTTCACCATTTGAAAAAATAAACTTTGAGGTATAATTCACAGAAATAGAGTACATTATTTATAAGCATTTAAGTAATGAATTTAGATAATATATAAACTTGTGTAAACACCCTATAAATTAAGACATAATGCATTTCTATCACCCCAGAAAGTTTCATAAGTGCCTCTTTGCAGCCAATGAAAACTGTCCCAGTCCCTGGAACTGAGTTGATTTTTGTCACTAAAAATTATTTTTACTTTTTAACATTTTGTATAAATGAATTCATACAGTATAAGTGTATTTGCATCTGGCAATTTCTTAGAGCATAATAGTTTTATATCCACCCATGCTATTGCTTGTATCAGTTATTTGTTTCTTTTTATTAGTAGTATCCCATTGTATGAGTTTATAAAAATATATTTATTAATTCAGCTGATAATAAATATTTTGGTTGTTTTTAGTTCCTGACTTATGAATAAAGCTACTTGAACATTTCTATACAAGTCTTTTTAATAGACAGATGTTTTACATTTCTTTGATAAAAGTGAAATTGTTGGGGGAATATAATGGGTATGCATTTAAACTTATCAGAAACTGCAAAATAGCTCATTAAAGTGGCTCTATCATTTTACATTCTTACCTGTATTATATGTGTCCAAGTTGCCCCACATCCTTGTTCACATTTGTTATATCTTTAAGTTTTAGCAACCATGGTAGGTAAGGAATTTTATTTGATTGTGATTTGAACTTGGATTTTCTTTGTAATTAATGATACTGAGGATAATTTCAATACTTACTTTCCATTCATATATCTTCTTTTGTAAAATGTTTGTTCCAGTGTTTTAATTTTGTTCATTTTCATATTGTATTAATTTGTTTCTTTCTGTGAGTTTATATATATGTATATTTTATCCACATCTCTCTATATAATATATACATACATATGTATAAAGTCTTTTCCATTTTAAGCATTTTGATTTGATTTGATTTGATTGTTATTCAATTACAGTCATCCCAGTTTTCCCCTGTTGTTCTCACCTGTCCTGACCACCCTGTAAAATCATGGTAGTGCAAGCCTGTCAGCTTTTTACTTATTTTAAATAAAATAAAACAAAACTGCTTTAACTATTTTATTAGGTTGGCCAAAATATATGCTTAGCTTTTTGGAAAATAAAAGACAAATTTTTCATTTTCACAAAAAAAATTAGATTACTTTGGATAATTGGAATATGTCAGCTATCTCTGCTATTGGCTTCCAGTGGGTTGAGGCCAGGGGTGCTGCTAAGCATCTTCCAATGCATAAGATAGCCTCACAGCAAAGAATTATTTGTCCAAAATGTCAATAGTACCAAGAAACTTCCCAAAGCACTTTTGACATGTCTGATCAGTCACATAACCTTCTCCATACACTGCACATATAAATCTCTTAAGTGTATGTGTTTTAATGGCAATTTTACATTTCTTGAAATAATAGAGCTAATATGTTGTGTATCTTTTTGCATCTTCAATATTAAAATGGTTGCACAAAATTCACCAGTTTGGTGAGTTTGTTTTTAAATGAGTACTGATATGACAGCTATCATGATATAATCTAACAAAATTGTTTCAAGTGAAGGTAAAGACAAGGAAGCCCTACTAGAACCATTGTACAGAAAAAACTAAATGAACTTTTTGGTCAACCCAATAAAATATATTTTCATATACGTTTTAAAATCAGCTTGTCAATTTTTGTCCATTGGCATTTTTTATTTCATTTATTTGAATCAATGGATTGTATTGGGAAAAAAGTAAGGATTTAATAACATTGAATTTCATGATACATGAACTTAGCATATATCTCACCATTTATTTAGGTCTCTTTTCATTTCTTCCAGAATTATTTTGCAGTTTTCAGTGTATATGGCTAATGCTTATTTTGATAAATTTATCTCTGAATATTTTGGATATCTTATCCCTTTATAACTTAGTTTCTATAATTATTCTATACCACATATTCTGAAATAATCAAATTTAGAGGCAATATTAATAGTGTCAATCAAATTACAGTGTTATTCTGACTATCTATTAAATCTTCTAATCTACTTCTTCAGCTTTAAAACTCAATAACAGTTTAGTGTCCTTTGACCATTTCTAGTGATAAGAAATGCATTCTTATAAAGGAAACATTGTTTTTTACATGGTTCTAAATATAATGTTTTCATGTTAAAGTGAAATTAATAGTTTTATATTTTTCACCTACATTTTATACCTTGAAAGCCTTACAAAAATTGTAATTGATGTTTAATATAAAAGTCCCTCAAACATTTTCAGACTATCAAGTTTATTCATTTGCTTCTTTTCTGATTGGCTTTTCTCCAAGTTGAATATTCTTAGTTACTCCAATAATTAGTTACATGGCATGGTTTACAATCTCAGCAATCCATGTCATTGTTGTACAAACAAGCTCCAGCATATGAATATACCCTCTCAACGATCATGTCCAGGACTAAACCCGGTACTTAGAGTGTGAACTTTATAGTATTAAAATATACTGGAAAGAACACCTCCTAAACTCTGACAGTTCTATTTTTTCCCAAATTGGTTAAAGACTCTTGGAATTGGATGTTCAGCAATTAAACGGCTCAGGTCTCAGAGAGGAATGGATCAGGGGATCGGAAGAGATTAGCTAAAGGACATCTATGCATATATGCACAGCCAATGGACACAGACAGCAATGTGATGAATGTAGAAGGGGGATAGGAGGGAGAAAATAGAGGATATCTGTAATACTGTCAACAAAAAAATGTATGCCTGTATCACTTAATCAACGTTAATTTTTATTCATTTGTCTGTTTCTCAAAATTCCCATAATTTTATTTTATTGTAAATTAGAATGCCAAAACAACAGCTCTCATATGGTTGAAAATCTCTCCTTTTTGTGCCTGGTTTTATGCTACCTACACCAGGCATTAATTTCTGCTTTTAGACTAGATATACACTATGGTAAGTGAACATAAATTATATAACCACCTGTAATTGGATACAAGCTTAATCAAAAGAAAAGGTCAAAAATTAATATAAATGAACATAAACATCTTACCTCTGATGTAAGTCAGGTAAAATTAAAATTTCAGACAATCAAGAAGGAATGTAAATCTATATTGTTAATTAACCTTTATCCTTTGGGTAAGTTCAAAGTTTTAGATGGTTAACTTCAAAGAAGAATGTGAGTAGATAGCAAAAAAATACAGTATGTCAAGAAACAGCAAATACTTGAAATTCAGGTTTAAAACAACTTTAACACTCAATATTGCAAAACCAAATGAATTTTTACTTATACTTAAATGGTTATTAATTTACAAAGTGATTCTTCATCGTGGCTTTACTTAGAAACCAGTTGAATCTAATTAAACTGATAAAAATTATTAGTGTTTCGGTTGATCAAATAGTAATCACTGATTAATGGATATTATATTGACCACATAAAGTCAACAAGATATCTGTATGTAAGTCTCACCACTTAGTCACCCACAGAAAAATTAATTTCACAACCATCCATGGACAAAAATGCCTTTGTAAAAGTTCCAATCTAGGTGATGTTACAGCACACTGGAGAGCAAAGAAAGGGGAAAAGATGTATTGAAAAGTACAAGAAATATCCAACATGGCAGAGGAGTAAGTGGAAGCTGCACAGACCTCCTTCTGGGACCAATCTGGACTTACTACTAAATTATACAGAAATCATCCATAAGAACCAACTGAACATTAGCTAGAGAGAAACCTTATAACCACAGACAGACAAAATAAACCACTTCACAGGTTGCAAGCCAAATCTACAGCCAGGTCCATGGGTGGAGGCAGGTGAAAGGCAACCATACATTGATGTTTCTCTCCCTCTCTGCCTCCCTCCCTTGCCCTCTCTCTAAAAATAATAATAAATAAAATCTTAAAAAGAAAAAAATAAGAAAGAAGGAGATCACTTCACCACAATGTGACTGGTAGGAAGTATGGAGTAGGCATGAAAGGGATGGTTGGGCTCCTATGGGTGCCAGCTGAAGTTCCAGAGCAATACATTTAATCAGCTGGGAAGTGTGGGGTCTAAACCCCAAGCTGGGCTCTCCAGCTTCCAGCGCCAGAGCCAGGAAAGAAGCCCAGATAACATCAAGTTCTGAAAGCCAGCAGGGTTTGTCTGCCATAGAACAACAGGCAGAGATGCAGAGACCCTCTTAGAGGGCCAATGCACAAAATGTTATTTGTAGCCACTTACTTTGGGCTCTGGCAGAGGAGGAGCAGAGTGGACTGGAGACACATGAGGAGTCTGGAGCTGGTGGCTCTGTGGAGAGGACTGAAGGAACATCCACCAGGATCCCTGTGTTGGACCATTACCTATATTTCAGCAACCATCTTTTGCAGGGAGAGCACTCCCCTACAAATAGCATCAGCCTAAGGAAAAGCAAAAGCTCTGCCTACAGAAGTTACTCCACTCCACTCTGTGGAGCTGAAGCTGGGCAGCTGGGTGTAACTTGAGGTTATATTAGTGATTAAGTCTCTGTGAGCTATGAGACCTTGGCTGATGTTCCCCAGGTGCAGTGCTGGTAAAATCCTTGGTGCAAAGTTTGGTTCTTTCTGCACACACATTGGCCCAGCAGAGGGAGGCATAAGCTATGGATAGTACATAACTTTGAACAGGTTGCTGTGGTCCAGTCACAGGGAGCAATGAGATAGGCCTGCATAAGAGTCTTTGCAAGCCTAACTGATACGTAGAAACAAGCACAAAGAAGAAGCAAAATGGGAAGACAAAGCAACAGGCCCCAAATTAAAGAACAAGAGAATTCTCTAGAAGAATAAATAAATGAAAGAAAGGCAAGCAACTTATCACATACAGAGTTTAGAGTAATGATTATAAGTTTATTCAACACCACGAAAAAAAGACATAGAAGCAATAAAAAAAAAGGACCAGTTGGAAATAAAGATCACAATATTTGAAATGAATAATACACAGAAAAAATAAACAGTAGGCTAGATGAAGCAGAAGATCAACTCAGTGATTAGGAAGACAAAGTAGAAAAAATATTCAAGCAGAGCACCAAAAAGAAAAAAAGGGAATTTAAAAGAATACAATGAGTTTAAGAAACCTTCGAGACAATATGAAGCATAAGAACATCTGCATTGTGGGAATACAAGAAGTAGAAGGGACTTCTAGACAAGATGGAGGGATAGGTAGACATGCTGCATCTTCCTCCACAATGAAGAAGGAATATACCTCAAAACAAGAGACAACCAGAAAATCCAGAATATCAAGCTTCACAGAAGTCCAACAAAGAAAGATATAGAGAAGAGATGCTTATCCAGACAGGTAGAAGGAGTGGAGCCAGGGCAGAGAAGATGAGGTTTGGCAGCATGGTTCAGTGGTACGGTGTCTGTGGTTGGCCAGCAGAAAGGGCAGCCACACATGAAAAAAAAAAAAAAAAAAAAATAGATACCTGCAGAGTGCTCCCGGCACCAGGCCAGATTGCAAAGCTCACATTGCGGCACCAGGGGCAGGATGGAGGTGGGAATAAAGTCTTATTGCATCTGAATGTGAAAACCAGTGGGGTTTGGGGTGGAGGAAAAAACTCCCAGTTTCTCAGCAAAGTCCACTTGTTTAGAAGCAAAGTCCACTTGTTTATCATAGGACCATGGTCCTATGATATCCACAGGCCCTCCTACTCTGGGGACCATGGCCAGGACAACAGCTAAAGAGGCACCAGTTCCACATGGGAAGCAGCAGAAGTGCCTGAAAAAGGGGTAAATGCTGAGCAAGTGGTTTGTTCTCTC
The DNA here is from genome assembly GCA_004026585.1 of Noctilio leporinus. Taxonomy (NCBI): domain Eukaryota; kingdom Metazoa; phylum Chordata; class Mammalia; order Chiroptera; family Noctilionidae; genus Noctilio; species Noctilio leporinus. Next base: position 8,979 of record PVIW01007221.1, on the reverse strand, counting down.
TTTACAGAACCACCCCTGCACATATACAGTACCTCAACATGGTGAAATGGGTCACCCTGTACTAACAAATACCTAAGACTCCACACCTTACAGGCCAACACGTGCCACAGCTCTACCTAAGAAACAGAGACAAACACAGAAGCCTGTCAAGTTGAGGATACAGAGAAGTGTGGCCTAAAAGAAAACAAACATATCAAGGTTCCAACCTAACACACCTAGAGTTCAAAATGCTGGTGATAAAGATGCTCACAGATATGAAAGATATGCTTGAGTATGCAAACATAGAAAGGAAGAAGTGAAGGCTATGCTGAGTTAAACAAAGGAAAATTCACAAAATAAAACAATTATGAAGGGGAGGAAACCAGAGTTCAAATCAATGATTTGGAACATAAGGAAGAAATAAATAATCAAAGAGGACAGAATGAGGAAATAAGAATTGAAAAAATGAGGAGAGGCTTAGGAACCTCTGGGACAACTTTAAATGTGCCAACATCTGAATCATAGGGGTGCCAAAAGGAGAAAAAGAAGAGCAAGAAACTAAAACTTGTGTGAAAAAAAATAATAATAAAGGAAAAATTCCCAAATTTGGTGAAGAAAGTAGACATACAAGTCCAGGAAGCACAGAGAGTCCCAAACAAGCTGGGCCCAATTCAGACCACACCAAGACACATCATAGTTAAAATACCAAAGGTTAAACATAAAGAAAGAATCTTAAAAGTGGCAAGAGAAAAGAACGAAGTTACCTATAAAGAAGTTTCTATAAGACTATCAGCTGATTTCTCAAAAGAAACTTTGCTGGCAAGAAGAGACTAGCAAGTATTCAAAGTGGTGAAAAGCAAGGAGCTACAACCAAGATTACTCTACCCAACAAAGCTATCACTTAGAAGGGCAAATAAAATGCTTCTTAGACAAGGCAAAGTTAAAGGAGTTCATCTTCACCAAGCCCTTATTATATGAAATGTTAAAGGAACTTATTTAAGAAAAAGAGGATCAAAACTATGAACATTAAAATGACAACAAACTCACAACTATCAACAACAGAATCTACAAAAATAAAATAAAATAAAAACAAAAACAAACTAAGGGAACAACCAGAACAGGAATAGATTCACAGGTATGGGGATCATACCCAGCAAGGCTATCATTTAAATATGAAGAAGAAAGAAAAAAGAGCTTTTCAGACAAGAAGAACCCAAAGGAATTTGTTATCACCAAAGTAGTGCTGTAGCAAAAGTTAGTGAGCTTGCTTGAAAAAGAATTAGAAGGAGAAGAAAGAAGGAAAAGAAGCAGGAAGAGGAGGAGAAGAAGAAGGAGGGGGGGGGAAGGAGGAGGAGGAGGAGGAGGGAGAGGGGG
>PVIW01007220.1:19321-75668 GCA_004026585.1 Noctilio leporinus | reverse complement strand
ATTTTTAGAAAGAGGGGAAGGGAGAGAGGCAGAGAGGGAGAGAGACATCAATGTATGGTTGCTTTTCACCTGCCTCCAGCCACAGACCTGATTGGAGACCTGGTTTGCAACCTTGTTATGTGCCCTGGCTGGGGAATCGAACCTGCGACCTTTGGGTTCGCAGGCCGGCGCCTTAACCACTGTGCTACCAGCCAGGGCTAGTTTTTACATTTTATACTTAGCTATTGATAGTTGTGAGTTTGTCATTTTAATGTTCATCATTTTCATCTTCTTTTCCTTAAAGGATTCCATTAAACATTCCATGTAATAATGGCTTGGTGATATGAACCCCTTTAGCTTTACCTTGTCTGGGAAGCACTTTATCTGCTTTTACATTCTAAATGATAGCTTTGCTAAATAGAGGAATCTTGGTTGTAGTTCCTTGCTTTTCATCACTTTGAGTACCTCTTGCCAGTCGCTTCTTGACTGCAAAGTTTCTTTTGAGAAATCTGCTCATAGTCTTATAGGAACCCTTTGTAGGGAATTGTTTCTTTTCTTTTGCTGCTTTTAAGATTCTGTCTTTATTTTTAACCTTTGGCATTTTAATTATAATGTGTCTTGGTGTGGTCCTCCTTGGGTCTAGCTTGTTTGGGACTCTCTGTGCTTCCTGGACTTGTATGTCTAGTTCCTTTGCCAAACTAGGGAAATTTTCTTTCATTATTTTTTCAATTTCTTGCTCTTCCTTTTCTCCTTCTGGCAAGCTTATGATTCAAATGTTGGCCCTTTTGGAGATATCTGAGGGTCTTCTTATACTCTCCTCATTAAAAAAATATTCTTGCTTCTTCATTCTGTTCTGGTTGAAAGTTTATTTCTTCCTTATGTTCCAAATCATTTCTTTGAATCCTGGATTCCTTCCCTTCACTGTTGGTTCCCTATGTATATATATTTATTTCACTAGTGTAGCCTTCACTTCTTCCCTTACGCATTTGCTGTATTCAATGAGTTTTTGAGCATGCTGATCATTAGTGTCTTGAACTCTGCATCTGATAGGTTGGCTATCTCCAATTAATTTAGCTCTTTTTCTGGAGTTTTGAACTGCTCTTTCATTTGGACCATGTTTTTTTGTCTCCTTATTTTAGCCTCATATTTGTTTCTGTATATTAGGTAGAGCTGCTTTAACTCTGTGTCTTGATAATGTGGCCTAATTAGTAGGTGTCCTATAGGGTCCAGTGGCACAGACTCTTCTCTCACCCAAGCTGGGTACTCGAGGTGCACCCTTCGAGCCCATGTAGGCTGAGTACACCCTCCTCTTGTAGTTGAGCCTTCATTGCTGTTGGCTGATCAATGGGAAGGATTTACCCACACCAATCAGCTTCAAGGGACTGGCTCACTGACCACCAACTCTGCCCTTTGTGAAGGATCAGCTGTACAGTGGCAGGGCGGTGGTGCTCCAACATGGTCTGCAGCTGTCTACTAGGTGCTCTGGTTCTGGGGTTTCCCTGGTGGTGCAGGCCAAGGTCAGCCCCAGCCCCCTGTGTTTAGCCTGGGACCACCCTGCCTGAGCTATAAAGCAATCTGAAATGCTGCTACTTGTGCTGGGATTGGAGATTCCCAGACGAAGCCAAGCTGCGAATCCAGGCTGGCTGCTGCTAGTGCGGGGCCTGGAGCTCGCCGAGGCCAGCCGTTGCTTGTTTGATAGGATGTAGGAAGTTGTGCAGCATGAGCCAAGACCAGTTATTCATATGGTAAAGCACTTTGGGTGGACCGTAAGTTGGGTAAGGTGGGCTCTCTGGGGATCTCCAAGGTAGGACAAATGGTGTTAGCCAGGAGTCTCAGATATGGCACCAGCTTGCCAGCGCCATCTTGATTTTTTAAATTACGTCGTTGTCATACCTCCATTAAGCTCAATTTCTGATAGTTCTGACTGATGATTGTTCTATATTTTAGTTGTAATTTTAATGTGGTTGTGCAAAGAGGTGAGCCATGTCTGCCTATGCTGCCATCTTTACTGGATCTTTGGAATATATTTCGGAAGGGAAAAGGCAGTTTTGGTAGGAGGCAGAAGGGGATTTTGAAAAATATTTGCCCTTTTTGTATCTTTAATATGTAATTTACTTCTGATACTCACTAAATAATTGTTTAACTCAGCCTTTTACATGTACACAAAAATGCAAACATAAACATACACAATTACATGGACGCAATGGATGCAAATAGAAATGTTCATATTCACAAACACGCACAGTCACTTGTGCAAACATGCACATACACAAAGCCCTTGTTTAGGGAACAAAATTAATACAGCCAGAAGGCATTCATAGCACTTATTTCCCACGGAAGAAAAATCATAATTCATTTATGAAAAAACATTTAAGCATTTAAACAAGTTTCTATTTTACTAGTGACTGGTGAAGGGACAAAAGGCAAGGGGAAGGAAGCTGAGGAGGTTTCGCAAGTGACTTGCACATGTGAAAGCTGTCTGGACAGTCAGGAGCTCAGCCCTGTTGTCACCGTGGCAGCCTGACCCAGGGAAAGGCACTCAGAGGCCTTTGATAGCCACTGTTGGGCAGGCAAATGGGGGAAAAGGAGCAAAGCATCAGTCCACATGTATAGACCAATAGTTAGACAAGAGCAAAGCAAGAAAAAAAAGGACTTCCAAGCTGAGAATAATAGCAGTCGATGGATGTGCCGAGTTCTGGGGGAAAGGAAGCAGGGAAAATGGAGACACAAGGTGGTGAGAAAAAAGAAGTAAAACGGACAAACATTTGCACACCTTGAGACCAGTGGGAGAAGTCAACTCAGAATGAAGTCTGTCCTCTGTGAGACACCTATTAGAAGAAAAATCTTGAGCACCAGGAGATAGGAGGTGGGAAAGAAAGATGCTCAAAACAGTGGTGGACACTGATGAAGTTGTGGGAAAAGGGAAGACCCTCTTCACTCTGGGGAAGTTCATGCCTGCTTGCTTTCTCTTGACCCCATCTTCCCCTAAATTGACCTTTGTCCTTAACTCTGAGGTGGAAATGACAGATAAGAACTTGAGTATGACCATCCCAGGGGTATTTGCACCTTCTTAGACTTCCATTTTCCCATTTCCTCCTCTCCCTTCTCAGAGCTGAATCATACTCTCTTCTAAGACTCAGCCTAAAGGTCCCCTCCTCCAGGAAGACTTCCCAGACTTTCTATCCTTCAAGGGTTGGGACTTGTCCTGTGGCTCCCAGCACCCATCATACTGGGTATAAATGGCCCTGAGTGACCCAATTCCTCAGTAGGCTGGGAGCCCCTGGGAATGTGGGCTGTTCCTGGTTTTCCAGGGTAGTCCATACTTCCTAGCTCAAGACCAGCAAACCTCGTGAGGAAAGGGAGGATGGAAGGCAGAGCTTTTCACAGGCATGGGTGACAGCTCTCAGAGTACTGTCCCTCCCAGGGGCTCCTGCGCTGTTCCAAAGGCTTGTTTGAGGCTTGATGAGGGAGAGCTGAGGGGTGAGGTGGTATTCTAATGTCAGTAGCTGCTGTCAGGGAAAAGGATTAGGGAAGAGGAAAGGGACAAGAAAGACGAAATCAGGGCTTCTGTGGGTATCTTTCTACCTTTACAGTGTTCACCAGAGACTCCAGAAATGCATGAGGGAAGAGGAAGCAGGAAGGGGAGGCTGAAGAGCAACAGGAATCTACCCCTTACCAGCCCACCTACCATAACCACTATTTGGAAAACAAGGAACAACAGGCTGTTCCATTCTGCCGCAGGGTTGTGTCCATTCATTCCACAAACACTTGTTGAGAATCTGTTATGTGCCAGGTGTTGCTTTAGGTGCTGGGAATACAGCGATGAAGAAATATGGTGCTCTTATTTTGGGGGAGATGGAGAGGTAAGTCAGGTGACAGTGGGTGGGGAAGGTGTTGTTTCACATAGGTTAGTAAGACAGTCTCTCTGATGACTTGAGCAGACATCTGAATGAAACAAAAGAGGAAGCCAGTGATTTTCTAGAGTAAGAAAATTCTGGGCTAAGTGAACAGCATGTGCAAAGGCCCTGAGGCTGGAGTGTGCTGGGTGTGTAAGAGGAACTGCAAGGAGGTCAGTGTGGCTGGAGTAGAGGGACAAAGTGGTTAAAATGGAGATTGAAGGGATGATAGGGGACTGGACCACTTAGCACCTAGCATGACATAGTAAGCACCCAGGATTTTACTCTGAGTGTGGTGGAAAGGACAGGTAGAATGGGAGTAAAGGATAGACACAATCTGACTAAGGGCTCAGCCAGATTCCTTTAGCTGTTGGGTGGAGAACTGCCTTCAGGTGAACAAGGGTGCCATTGGGGAGACCAGTCAGCACACTGCTGCTGTAATGGCCTGGGTGAAAGATGGTGATGGTTTAGGCTACGTAGTGGCAGCAGAGGTGATGGGAAGCGGTAAATCTGGATCTGTATTGAAGATGAAGCTGACAGGCTTTGCTGGGGTCCTAGGCCACATTGAAGGTGATGAGTGTGCAGGAGTCATTGGGAACCGTGTTAGGGGCGCCTGCTACAGCCATGAAGCAACCGGATCAAGTGCACAGTTCAGGCGAGAGGTCCAGACTGCAGCAGTCATATTGGGATTATTGTAATGGGCCTGGGTGAGAGCTGGAAATGACTGAGACAGAGGAGAGAAGGGGACCAGGGAACTGAACCTGGAGCACTGAGAAGGCAATGGAGGGGGAAGGTAGCCCTGGTGTCCATAAACCAAGAGAAGAAAGTGTTTGCAAAACAGAGGGATCAGCTGGGCAAAAACCATGAAGAGGCCCCACAAGAGAAGGCTGAGACCTGAATCTGGGATTGGGTGTTGTGCAGACTACCTTTCCAAGAGCAGTCTCAATGGAGTGAAGAGACTGCTAGGTCTGTCTAGAACCCTAGACAGAAGGGGAAGCCAGGAAGTAGAGGCAGATGTAAACAACACTTTGGAGGAGTACCAGTGAAAAGGGGCATTAGCCTTGCATCTGAGCACCTTGAGTTGTCCTGCATCAGGCGACCACAGCGCTGCCCTACCTCCACCTCTTCTCTGCATGGGTCTCCCATCTTCCAGTCTCCCATCATCATCCCAGCTGGGATAGGGGAGCTGGACCCTGAAATCGGCTCAGGTTTTATTTTTTTGTTTCTGGTAACAAGTTACAACCAATCAAGGCAGCCTTGTGAGAATAGGGCCAGGACTCACACTATTAGTCCTCAGTAATCAGTTTAAGGTTCCCTCAATCCCAAATCAGCCTCCCCTAAAGGAAGCCCAGGCAGCAAACTCTCCAGACAAACGCTTGTTGCTGAATGCCATCTGGTGGTCATTTCTGGAACTGTCCTTGGTCCAAATTGATCATGGGGTGGGTGGGACGAATTGAGAGTAGTGTTAGAATAGTACCCAGCAATTAATTACTAAATGTTCAGTAAAAGTGGCTACTATCATTATGCTCATGGTTAAGGGGAGTGTGGTCAAAACAGTGACCCTTGGCTTAACTCCCAATATTTTTTGAAGGAAAACGAAATATCAGAAAAGGAGTTCTCCCCTCCTTTTTTCTTTTTTATTTATTAAATATAATTTAATTTTTAAAAATATTTTATTTATTATTTTTCAGAGAGAGAGGAAAGGATAGAGAAAGAGAAGGAGAGAAACATCAATGTATGGTTGCCTTTCCCCTGCCTCCAGCCACGGACCTGGGTGGAGACCTGGCTGGAGATCTGGCTTGCAACCTGGTTATGTGCCCTGGCTGGGAATTGAACCAGTGACCTTTGGGTTCGCAGGCTGGCACCTTATCCACTGTGCCACCAGCCAGGACTCTCTTTTCTTTTTTAACTCTCGGTAAAAGTAAGATTTTCAGGGTACCAAATAGGACAATCGTGTATGAAGTCAGATGATCTAGATTCAAACTTTGCTTTTACTACTATGTGACCTTAACCATAGAACTTAAGCACCTTAAGTCTCAGTTTCATCAAACTATAATATGAAAACATTAGGATAAAATGATACAAGGTGGTGAATGTAAAGAGCCCTCAGAAAAGATGCTCTTCATTAGAGATCTGGCTGGAGACCTGGTTATGTGCCCTGGCTGGGAATCAAACCATGACCCTTGGTTTCTCAGGCCAGCACCTTATCTACTGTGCCACCAGTCTGGACTGGTTGATTCTTATATGTGCCCTGACTGGGGATTGAACCCTCAGCCTTGGTGTATCAGGACAACACTCTAATCTATTGAACCACCTGGCCAGGGCAGCAGAGATGTGTTTTGGTTGTCGCAAGAGTGAGAAAGTGCTAGCGGCATCTTGTGGACAGAAGCCAGGGTTACTGTTAAACATACTACAACACATAAGATCGCCCTCTATAAGACAGAATTGATTATCCAGTCCAGACTGTCAATAGAGCTTAAATTAAGAAATTGGAGCCTTCTTGAATGGGGGTTCTTCTGGCCATGTTATAAGCCAACGTTAGGAAGCATTTCCTGAGAAGTACGAGAGAAGCAGTGATGCCGGACACTGGAGAGGGGTTCTGGCGATGGTCACATGCAGGAGTGAGGCAAGGCTTCCTAGGGCTATGCCATCCAGTGTGGCAGCTATGAGCCTGCCAAATGTGGCTACTAAAATCAAAATGAATTAAAACATTGAAAAATCCTGGTTGTAACAGCCACATTTCAAGTGCTCTGCAGCCATATGTAGCTTAGTGGACAACCCAGAGACAGAACATTTATCAGCATAGAAAGTTCTATCGGATAGAGCCAGGCATCTGTGGGCAATCCGTGAGAAAAACTAGAAACAAAGGACATACAGAGTAGAGGGGACCATGAGAGATGACAGTATGCACCACCGAGATGGGTAACAGATATAATTCACTGCTAAAACAAGTCACAAACACACATGCACGATGATTGATCCATGCAACCCCCTCCTCCCAATAATCACTCTTAAATACATTAACTCAAGAACCCTGAAAAGGCAAGCAGAACCAACAGAAAGCAGGCAGAGAAAGGAGGCTCCATTGCTGGGGAGCACTGTCCCTCTCTCTTTCCTTCCTGGCTTTATTCAGTTTATCTTGCGGTACATCATTCCTGGCCCAACAGATGGCCACGAGTCAATTGTACTGATGGATGAGCGCCTGCGGCGGCTTATCTTACTTAAAGTCTTGGGGTCCTTATAAAGGGTGTACATATACTTGATGATAAAGGGCAGACCAAAGAAGTGCAGGAACATACGGGAGATTTGGAAAATGAAGTGCAGGTAACCCAGCTCCTTGAATTGCTCTTTGATGATCATGTTGGTGATCAGGACCATGGAAAAGCTGGTGAGCTCATAGGTGACAATCCACATGGCATAGCACAGCAATCCCATGTACTTGTTCATGTGGATGCAGTAGAGGAGGAAGAAGCTGACCACAATGGTGATGGCGGATAGGCTGATGCTGATGTTCTTTTTGTTGTTCAAGATCCAAGAGGCTATCCCAGACTGTATGTTCCAATAGATGTTGAACTTGTCCTCATAGCCAATGAATACAACCTCGTTCAAGTCAAAGATGAGGAACTGGATGGTGTTGAGAACAGAGAAGATGCCCACCAAAAGGGAGAACATCTTATCATTCATTTTATACTTGTTTTACCAGAGCATCCCCTGCAGGAAAAATAAAACAAACAAAACAATAACATGAGAAGATGGCAGAGCCAGCCCTAGGCAAATTCACCCCAGCCACGAGAGGTAAATGGGGGAGCTTAGGGTAATAATGTTATGTGGACAGGCTACAGGTTGGATGGGGACAGGGGGTCTGCTCCCTGCTCTGACCTAACTAGCTATAGGCTAACATTAGGATGGGGCATTGCCGGCCTGAGATACTCCTCAGGAAGCTTCCAGCTCTCCTGCTACAGCTGCTACTGTGTTTTTTTGTTTGTTTGTTTGTTTGTTTTTAAAACTATTTAGATTATTTATTTATTATTTCCAGAGAGAGGGGAAGGGAGAGAGGCAGAGAGGAAGAGAAACATCAATGTATGGTTGCCTTTCACCTGCCTCCAGCTACGGACCTGGCTGGAGACCTGGCTTGCAATCTGGTTATGTGCCCTGACTGGGAATCGAACCAGCGACATTTGGGTTTGCAGGCTGGCGCCTTGTCCACTGAGCCACCAGCCAGGGCTTGCTACTGTGTTTTAAGGTGGTGCAAAGGGTGTTCCTGTTGGTGTCAGGCTGTGGGAATTAGGAAGCTCCTGTACCTGGAATGATGATAGAGTCAATTGAGGCCTCCTCTCTGAGATGTTTGTTTTTCTGAGGTCAAAAAATTAGCATGGCTCCTAAGGGCCTGGAATCATGCCTGACCCTCCCCTGGATGCCCTGTCTTTGCTGCCAAGGCCTCACTAATGGAATTTCTTCACTTTGCTCCTGGGTCTGACCCAGGCATATTCCAAGTCAGGGTTCAGCCAGCAGTGAGTGGAATGGGAGAAGGCTATGGATCTGACTTATAATTTTCTTTGCCCAGGGCAAAGGTGCCCCAATAATAAGCCACCGTCACAGAGTTGAAGACCCAGCAGGCCAACCTCCAGCTGCAACCTAGTCAAACCTGAGCTCTGGAGGCTGGTTCCAGCCACAGGGACATGCTCAGAGCCCAACTGGACCCTGCTGAAGGCATGTTCATTACAGAGGACCCAAGGCTGGGATAAACTGGACCTAGTGCAAACATCTCTCCCAGCCCACATTGCCTTCTTACCAGCTCCCAGTTCAGAGAATTCTGGAGCTAAGCTCCCTCCTCTTCTGGTGAGCAATCACTGGGAGGGGAGAAGTGAGGGGAACAGTCACATGTAAGGAGAACATGTACAGTCCTCAGCTGACATGCTTCCGATGGTTGGAAGCCCGCAGTGGCCTGTTTCTGAGGAGACTGGAGCAGGGCTCCTACTCAGTCCTGTCAGAGCCCAGACAAGCTGCCATAAACCGCCCTCCAGCCATCTCCTCACTCACCACTCAATCTCAAGTATTCTTTTCTGGTTTTGGTCAGTAGCAATTTTTTTATTGTTATAAGATACATATAACAAATTTTGCCACTTCCCCTCTTTTGAGTGTACCATTCAATGGCATTCAGCACATTCACATCCTTGTGTAACCATTACCACCCATCTCCAGACTTTCTCATGTTCTCCAAGAAAAACCGTTCTCATCAGGCTCCCCGCTTCCCCCTCCCACCCGCTCCTGTTAACCACCATTTCTCTTTCTGTCTTTATGAATTTTACTATGCTAAGTAATTCATTTAAGTGGAATCATACAGTTTTTGTCTTTTTGTGTCTGGCTTATTTTCACTTAGCATAATATTTTCAAGGTTCATCCAAAGTATTCTCATACCTTATTCCCCATTATCCTCCAACTCTGTGTGACTCCAAAACTTAGTCCTTGCTTGATTCATAAACCTTTTGCTGCACCCAGGCCCTAAACCATCCCTGCTGGGGTGGGAGAGGCAGTAAGCTGGCCAGTGGATAGCTGCATTGATGCTCTCTTGTCCCCACCAAATAAACCTTACCTCATCCCTGATCACAGAGCAGCCACTACCCAAGGGGTGCTCTCCTATACCGGGGCCCCAAACTACATGGGCTTATTACGGTGGCTTAAGCCTGTGCTGCAGATTTCAGGCAATGTCTTTATCAATTCTCACTGTTTTCTCAACCCTGTTGCCCCAGCCTTGGTTTTGGCCCTGTCACCTCCCTCCTGGATCATTGTAGTAACCATCTAACTTAAAATACAGTGTGATAAGTGCTGTAGAGGAGGTGGTCCAGTGTCCTCAAAATCTAACAAGATCTAAGCCAGAATGAGAATCAGGAGAGGATTTTTCTGGAGGAGGTAATCATTGAGCTTATGTCTTAAAGGATATGGGTTTATTTGTTTTTTTAACTACGCAAAGTCTTTTTATTATAGTACTTGGAGGGCGGGGGGGACTGTTGTGATGGAGTGGAGGTGGGCAACTATTGCTCTGATTAGCACTGGGTGCCCATGCTGCTGGCTATGAATGTGACAAAGGTGCTGCCACTTACACCATGGTTTCTTTGATGCCTTGGTCCCTGATGTTGCCCATCACCTCCCAAACCTGCATTCCAACCCTGAGACAGGAAAAGGTGCTAAAGAGCACCCCGGCCACCGTGCCTACAGCTCAGCCCATCACAAAGCCCATCTTCATGCAGTCAAAGAAACTTTGCTGGGACTGTCTATAGGGGCCCATGGCCACTGGCATCTTATTTGCAATCTTCGTAGCTCAGCTCTATGTCTCACACAGAACTTGAGGCAGAGCATAAGGATGTGGGTTTTAACTGGGCAGAAAAGGGAGAAACTTCACTCCCAGGAAAGTGAACAATGTCACTTCCAGAAACAGGCAGAGCCATTTTGAAAGCAGCAAGTTTACGTAGGTTGGCAGGGGCCAGAGAAAGGAAGGGGCCTTACCTGCCACCTGCCATGTGAAAGGCAATGGAGAGACCTGACAGGGTCTTGAGGGTGTGTGCATATGAGAGACAAGATCTGACCTGCAAGATTTCTTGATGCTATGAGGACCATGGGTCAGAAAGGGGGCGAGAGTGGAGGCAGAACAGTTAAGAAGCTGGTGAAGAAAATGAAGTGAAGCAAGACAACAGAGGGGGAGACTTCTGGTCAAAATGGATCGTAAGCAGACACACTGTATCTCCCTCTACAACTAAGAAGGAATATAACTACCTCAAAACTGGAGACAACCGCAAGTTCCAGAAAATCGAGCTGCATGGAAGCCCAACAAATAAAGATATAAAGAAGAAACAGCTTCCCAAGGAGGGGATGGCCATGGCGGCTGAGAGGCAGCAATGGTGCCTGTGAAGGAGCAGGCACCCGACGTTGAATGAGTGGGAGTGAGACTGAGCCCACAGACTGGGAACTCTGAGTAGCAACCAGCAGTGCGCCTATGCCCTGTGCCTGCCCTGTGCCCATGCCCATGGCCCAGGCCATCCGGGAACCTCTGCTGGGTGGGGCAGCGATGGGAGAAAGGTTTTGTCTTCCACCATGGCTATCACACAGTTTTGGTTATTTAAAGTTTATACCTGCTTAGCAACAATATTCTCATTCTTAAAGAGATTAATATGCAGATTTGGCAGAGGATGGAAATTAAGTGGAGACCAAATAACTGCCAACTACAGTTGATTATTCATCAGTTCCAGAACAGATGTTGAAGAGTGGACCTCCTAGGATGAATATGCACCCATAATGTAAAGATTGGAAAAGGGAATAGAAATTTGGCAACACAACAACATTCTTTGGAACAACTGGAACCTGACTATTTTAAGGACATGACACCAACTATAAGGAAAACTCAGGAAATCATTATTAAGAAGTGAGAACCATTAAATTTCGGTGTCCTAAATAGTAGCACAGGTTTCTCTAGCAGATTAGTATCTACACAAGATATGCCTTTTATTCATCAATCACCTGAATTAGGTGACTTGGATACCTGACAGGAAAACAGCAATGCATGGGAAGAAGATGATGCAGCCTGGCAGGGAGAGGAAGCAGAAGACAGCAGGCAGAGAAAAGAGAGTCGCAGAACAACTAAGAACAAAAATAGGAAAGGAAGCATAGCGGCTCATGAAGAAGGAACAAAACAAAATTGGTGTGAAACTCTCATAACAAATGTCCTTCAAATGTCATTGTACCAGTAGGAGAAATGTGTGACCCACACCCAGGCAACATTTGTTTGGCTCTACAGAGTATTTTCAGAATGCAAATACACTGCTTGATTCTCATGTGTTCATCAGGCCATTCAGGATACCAGGATTCTGTCCAAGTACCTTGAACTTCAGTGACTGAGACTCAAAAGAACAAAAAAGACTTATGAGGCAATATTTCTTCAACATGCTCCAATATAAGATAATTGTATGCTGTACAGAAATTATTACAAATGGAATACCTCTTCGAGCTAGTGTTTCTAGTTGAATAAATGGGTGTAAATAATTGTATGGTGGGAAAGAACCCTGCTGTCTACAATGCTTTCCTTCAATGTACATAATGATAACATAAATAATTTTTAATATGTTTGTTTCCATGATTACACAACCTAAATCAGACAGACTTTCCAGACTTTCACTTTTTTATTGCCGTGGTCAGAGGCTGGTGTTGGCATCTATTTCCTCTCATTTGAACTGCTATTGTTTATATTCAGTACAACATGAAGGAATTTACTGATTTTGGTTTTCAAAAAGCTGACATTAAATGCAATAATTCTATTTATTATAAAGATGCTGTACATTATTGTTTTCTTTCAGATGGTGTTGTCATTTATAATTTATGTTGCCTGTATAAACATCGAAAATCAGATGAAATGGCAACTTTGTTTTACATTATTATAACTTGTGACTTTTAAAAACTAGTATTGTAGTTTTTCTCTTTTGTTGTAGATTTTAAGATGTTATGGTCTCTTTAAGCACCTTAGTTCCTCCTCCCCCAAAACCATTAATTTACAAATGCAGAAAGCATTCTAATTCTAACATTGCAAAGCTTTTAGATGATTTCTCTATCAGTTTTATATATCTGACATAGTGCAGGTTATCTGTGTTCTTGGCTAAGATAACATTATTGATTTATTAAATTATACACCAAGATAGGAATAACAATGATTTTATTTTGGAGTGTTGAATGGCTCCAAAATAGTTTTAAGGAAATAAGATATATACTGTGTTCACAGGGAAAATGTAGATTTAATAGTTTAAAATCCCACTTTTTTCTCCACAATTAAAATACATCCAGCCTGATTTTCTAGGAATTTATGGTTTTAAAGATTTTTACTTTCTTAAAAGATGTTGCCTAAAATTAATATATTGTTGGTTTTTAAAATGTCATAGATACTCCCTCTATAGGCCAAATATTGCTAATATATTTGAATTAAAGTGATACTTTATAATAAAATGACAAACTATACAATGTGAACTCCCCAAGTCCTTAGCTTAATCTTCCAGGCTAAATGTGATTGTGGAATCAGCGAATATTTAACCTTGGTAAACAGCGTGTTTATAGCCAAAATTACATTTTCAGATATATGTTTATTAGAGTTTTTCCAATAAACTCCCAGTAAATAGATTAGACTAAAAAAATTAATAATATGCAAATTTATATTATCTTCCCTCATTTGTATTTATATATTTAGTTAGTATGGGAATACTACATGATTGATTTTTAAATGTGGGGCTAATAAAGGACAAACTTTCCTGTTAGTACAATAAATGTTACTACTTTTCCCTAATATGTGACAAGTATTAAAGCCTGTTTTAGTTCATGATTTTCATGTGTGTGAGATTTTTTATTTTGTTTGCTATGTGTTTAGAAATAAAGACTGCTTAGAAGTTATAGTTTGTATGATTAGAAAGAAAGAGATTTTTCTCAGGGAAAGAATAAATAACAGTCTGGAATTTTTCTTTCACCTCTGTTGATACGTAAACTAAATTTCTGTATTAAACTGGGTATATTGTTCAAAAAGAAGAAGAAGGAGGAGGAGGAGGAGGAGAAGGAGGATGAGGAAGAAGAAGAAATGCTCATCCAGAAAGGTAAGAGGGGTGGAACTGGGACAGGGAGCACAAGTCCCAGTAGTGTTGGCAGCAAGAGCAACTGTGGCTGACCAGTGGAAAATGCAGTCACACATTTAAAAAGTAGGGAGAAACACTTGGGGAGCACTCCCAGCCCCACACCAGACCGTGCAGCTCACAATTCCAGCACCAGGGAAAATAAAGCCTCATTGCTTCTGACTATAAAAACCAGTAGATGTTGGAGTGGAGGAAGAAACTGCCTGTCTCTCAGCAGAGTCTGTTTGTTTACAGGGTATCCATGGTCCTAGAATGTCTACAAACCCATCCATTCTGGGAACCACAGCCAGAGCAATTGCTACAGAAGCATAAGTCACATATGGGAAGTGGGAGAAGTACCTGGAAAAGAGGTGAATGCTGAACAAGCATCATTATTCCCTCTCAGTCCCCTTCCCCACATACAGTAGTGCCACAAGGTGTTAAAACAGGACCCCTTATACTGATGAATACCTAAGGTTCTGTTTCCTACAATGTAACAGGTGCAACAGCTCTACCTAAGACACAGAGGCAAACACAGGAACCTGCCAAGTTGAGACAGAGAGGTATGGCCCAAAAGAGGGAAGAGAGTAAGGTTCCAGTGGGAAAATTAAACAGCGAGGAGATAGCTCACCTAACAGATGCAGAGTTCAAAACCCTGGTGATAAAAGTGCTCACAGAGAGTCTCTGGCTAAGATGGGGGTGTAGGTAGACATGCTGCATCTTCCTCACAACTAGAAGAATTTTATATCTATCTCAAAACTAAATAAAAACAACACAGAAACTTCAGAAAACTGAACTACATGGAAGTGCAACAAATGAAGTAAAGAAATAGTCAGACAGGTGGGGGGATGGGCAGAACCGGGAAGGAGAGCAGCAGTGGCAGCGCTAGAGCTAAGGCTGCAGCATAAAAGTGCAGTCATACATTTAAATCTGGGAAGCAATCCTGGGGCCAGACCTCGCAGCCCACAGTTCCATTGCTGAGAACAATAGAGCTATACTGCTTCTCACTGTGAAAACCAGTAGGGGTTGGAGCTGAGGAAGAAAAAGGCATTCTCAACCAGCAAGTGGCATTGTTCCCCACATACAGCACCACACCATGGTGAAACAGGTCACCTTACACTAACCAGTTCTGAAGGCTCTGCTCCCTTACAAAGTAACAAGTGTGAGAGAACTACCTATAAACAAAGGCAAACACAGAAAGCTGTCAAGATGAGGAGACAGAGAACTATGGCCCAAAAGAGGGAGCAGATCAAGGTGCCAGTGGGAGAACTGAGCAATGAAGGGATAGATAACCTAACAGATGCAGAGTTCAAAGTGCTGGTGATTAAGATGTTCACAAACTTGACAGATATGCTTGAGTACAGCAAACACCAAAAGGAAGAAGTGAAGGCTATGCTAAGTGAAATTAAGGAAAAGCCACATGAAATCAACATCAGTGAAGGGAAGAAAACCAAGGTTCAAATCAGTTATTTGGAACATGAGGAAGAAATAGTCAACCAGTGAATAGTCAACAGAATGAAGAAACAAAAATTAAAAAACACAAGGAGAGGCTTAGAAACCTCTGGACAACTTTAAACAACCAAATCATAGAGGTACCAGAAGGAGAAGAGGAAGAGCAATAAAACGAAAATTTGTGTGGAAAAACAATGAAGAAAAACTTCTCAAATTTGGTGAAGGATATAGACATAGAAGTCCAGGAAGCACAGAGTCCCAAACAAGCTAGACCCAAAGAGGACCACACCAAGACACATCACAAGTAAAATGCCAAACATTAAAGATAAACAGAGAATCCTAAAAGTAGCAAGAGAAAAGAAGAGAGTTACCTACAAAGAGATTCCTATAAGTCTATCAGCTGATTTCTCAAAAGAAACTTTGCAGACTAAAAAGGACTGGCAAGAAGTATTCAAAGTGACAAAAAACAAGGACCTACAACCAGGATTACTCTATCCAGCAAGGCTATCATTTAGAATACAAGGGCAGATGAAGTGCTTCCCAGACAAGGTAAAGCTGAAATGTTAAAGAGACTTAAAAAAAAAAAAAAAAAAAAAAGGTTTTATTTATTATTTCCAGAGAGAGGGGAAGGGAGGGAGAGAGGCAGAGGGGGAGAGAGATATCACTGTATGGTTGCCTTTCATTTGCCTCCAGCTATGGACCTGGCTGGAGACCTGGCTTGCAACCTGGTTATGTGCCCTGCCTGAGAATCGAACCAGAGACCTTTGGGTTCACAGGCCAGTGCCTTATCCATTGAGTCACCAGCCAGGGCTCTAAAGGGACTTATTTAAGAAAAAGAAGATCAAAACTATGAACATTTAAATGGCAATAAATATAACTATCAATAACAACCTAAAAAAAAAAACAAAAACAAAACATATACAAACTAAGCAAACAACCAGAATAGGAACAGAATCATAGGTATGAGGACCATTTGGAGGTTTATCAGCTAGGAGGGGGAAGGGGAGAAATGGGGAAATGATGCAGGGATTAAGAAGCATAATTGATAGGTACAAAATAGACAAGGGGAAGTTAATAATAATATAGGAACTGGTGAAGCCAAAGATCTTATATGCGTGACCCATGGACATGAATTGCTATCCATGGTGGATTGCTAGAGGGAATGGGGGTACTGGGCAGAGGGGAGCAAAGGGAAAAGAAATTTGGAAAATTGTAACAGCATAATCAATAAAGTACACTTTTAAAAAGACAACAGAGGGAATATTGAGGGGAGTGACTTTGCATTTGGGGATTGGGGCTGTGGGAGGAGGAGTCTGGAATGAGCACTTTGGTGGCGGGTGGTCCATTCACTGAGGTGGGGAGCATGGAGGCAGGAACACTCTTAGGATGGGAGTGGGTAAGGTGGTGAGGAGGACAGCTTAGGAAATAGCTGCTCTGAGTTCTCCAGGATCTTCTAAATAGCCATGTCTACCATGAAGTCACCTTCACCTACTTAGAACTCAGAGAGAATCTGAACCTTTGCCTGATATAGGATGCTTGGTTAACAGTGGGTTTTTGAAAACATTTAAAATATGTTATCCTGCCATTTGGCTTCCATTGTTTTTTTCTGAGAAATCAGCTGTTAATTTTACTGGAATTTCCTTATAAGTAACAAGTTATTTTTCTCTAGCGGTTTTCAACATTTTCTTCTCTTTGACTTGACCACTTTTACTAGGCAGTGTCTATTTGTGGAACCTTTGCATTTATCCTAATTGGAGTTCATTAACCTTACTGAATGTGGAATAGTTTTTTTGGTTTTTTTTTTTCCAGTAAATTTGGGAAGTTTTCAGCCATTATTTCTTCAAATATTTTTTGGTTCCATTCTCCCTTCTTCCAATACTACCATTTTGCATATTTTGGTTGGAATGCTTATCAATGTCCCACATTTCTCTGAGGCTTTACTTATTTTTCTTCATCTGTTTTCTCTGTTCTTTAGATTGCATAATCTCTATTATCTACCTTCAATTTTACTAATTCTTTCTTCTGCCAGTTCAAATTTACTGTTGAGCCTCTCCAGGGAATTCTTCATTTCAGTTACAGTACTTTTCAACTCAATAATTTCCATATGAACCCTGGCCAGGTGGCTTAATTGGTTGGAGGTCATCCCATACACCAAAAGGTTGCAGGTTTGATTCTCAGAGTGCATACTTAGGTGATAGATTCTATCCTCAGCTGGGGTGTGTATAGGAGGCAACTAATTGATGTTTCTCTCTCACATCGATGTTTCTCTCTTTCTCTCCCTTCCTCTCAAAAGTCAATTAAAAAATATCCTTGAGGGAGGATTAAATTTTTTTAAATTTCCATTTGATTCTTTTTATAAAAGTAATTTGTATCTTCTTATCTTGCTATTCTCTACTTGATTTGACATTGCCATTATATTTTTCTTTACTTCTTTAATCATGGTTTCCTTTAATTTTTTGTTTTTTTTTTTTAAAGATTTTATTTACTTAATTTTAGAGACAGAGGAAAAGATGGTAACAGGGAAAAAAACCCATCAATGTATGAGAGATACATTGATTGGTTGCCTCTCATATACCCACACCAGGGACCTGGTCTGTAACCCAGGCACATGCCCTGACTGTCAATGGAATCAGTGACCCTTTGGTTTATAGGCTGGTACTCAGTCCACTGAGCCACACCAGCCAGGGCTGTAATGGCCATTTGAAAGATTTTTTCTGTTAAATCATATATCTTGTCACTCTCACAGGCAGTTTCTGTTACCTACTTTTCTTTTTCTGGTGTATGGGTCATACTTTCTTTGCATGTCTTTAATTTTTGTTTTTGTTGTTGTTGGGAACTAGGCATTTTAGATAATATATTGCAGCAACTCTACTGAGGCATCCCAACCATCCACTAGGCTTATTAATTATTTGCTTGTTTAGTAAATGGCCAGATTATTTTAGTAGTTAAATCACCCCCCTCTCCAACCCAGTACTGCACTGATGTTGCTTCTCAGTGGGGTGGGGGTAGTTTTGGTATGACCACATTCTAGGATGCTAGTGGTTTTGTCAGGTCCATAATTGCGGACTGATTGCTCTATTGTTCTCAATAATGTCATGGGCCATAAATTGCTTTATGGACAAACCAATCAAATTTGGGCTCCTTTGAGGAATAGTTACAAAAGTCAGTGTTTGATCTTTGTTCTGCTCCCAGGAGAGCTTTTTCCAGTTGTTTCTTTCCCTTTCTCTCCTGAATACTAGCTGCTATTTAGCTGGTATCCACATTCGATCTACAAATATCTACAAATACCCTAAAAGCCTTTTGCCACAACCTTCACTATATTTTAGAGTGCATTTAGGCTTGGACTTGTCCCTGCTCTGTTGTAAATGAAGCCAATTCCTTTGGGAAGAAATTGCAAACTCTCTGATTTATGGCCTACTTCTTCCATGCTCCAGCCAAAATCTCTGGGATGGGGCTCTAGAACTGGAGGTGAGGATAATTGTCTGCTTCTGTCTTAGTGACAATCCTGCTTTAGAATTTGAGTGCTCTGTGAGGGAGAAAAGACAGTAGCTTGAGGACTTCTTGGATTGTTTCCCCTGTCATTACTACCCCCTTACAAACTGGAGCACAGGCAATTGGGGCCCCAGTACTTTCAGTGATGCCATATCCAACACATGCTTCTATCCAATGAATAGGGTCTAGACAATAGCAATAGGGAGCACCCACCTTTTAGCCTCAGCAGTAGGTACCTGGGGTTAGGGTGAGAAATGCCAATCTCTTTCCTGCTCCTATTGAGAAGAAATCCCTGAATGGGGGACCAGGAGGAAGAAGCCCATGTTCTTAGCTGTACCAGCCTGGAATAGAGTTTCTGCCTGGCTGAGCCAGGAAAGGGGATGGAGGAAGTGATCTTGGTTCAAAACCAAAGAATCTCACTTTTCTTACCAAATCTTCATTTACTTTTTCAAACAGATGTGATGTGTGTGTGTTTTAATAATTTCCAGCAGTTTCACTGGGGAGCAGGTCCACAGAGTTCCTTGTGGTGTCATACAGGAAGATGCTCTCCCCAGTGTTTGTTGACATACACTTGGCTTTTAAAAAAATGCAATATGTAGGGGGAACACCCAAAGATGGCATTTTAGGCAGACACAGCTCACTTCTTTGCACAACTACATCAAAATTACAACAAGAAGTATAGAACAACCATTACTCAGAACCATCAGAAATCAAGTGAAATGGAAGTGTGACAACTACAGAATTAAAGAAACCACACCCATTAAGACTGGTAGGAGGGACACATGCAGAATGGGCTGGTCCCACATCCATGTGTGGTGGATAAAATTTCAGAAGGGATATCTTGGGAATGAGGAGTCCCAGCCCCACACCAGGGCCCCAGCCCAGGGTTTTAGTGCCAAGAAGATAAGTCCCCACAACTTCTGGCTGCAAAACCCAGCAGGGTTTGAGCCAGTAAAAGAAACGGCTGGAGCCGTAAGCAGTTCCTCTTAAGTAGCCCACACATGGCCTTGCCTGGTGTGGCTCAGTGGATTGAGTGCTGGCCTTAGAACCAAAATGTTGCCAGTTTGATCCCCACTCAGGACACATGCCTGGGTTGTGGACCAGGTCCCCAGTGGGGATGTATGAGAGGCAACCCTACATCAATGTTTCTGTTCCTCTCTCCCTTCCTTCCCCTTCTCTCTAAAAATAAATAAATAACATCTAAAAAATAAAAAAGAACCCACACATGGACTCATCTACTTAGACTCACCCTTTTCAAGCTCCAGTACTGGAGTAGAAGCCTAAAAGGTACCAGTAGTACACAGGGAGAAACTGAAGTGTCTGGCATCAAGGCAAGTAGAGGCGATTGTCCCTGTATTAAACCCTGCCTGCATAGGGCTGGCAAGTTTCAGCCATATCTGAATCTCCATCAACCTGGCTAACACTGTCTGACCCATTTTGTAGATCCCCAGAGACTCTGCCCCATTGACTTATGGACCCACCCAAGCTGCTTTTCCAGTGAATGGCTGGTCTTGGCTCATGCTTCACAACTTCCTACATCCTAGCAAACAAGCAACAGCTGGCCTCAGTGAGCTCTAGGCCAGCACTAGCAGCAGAGAGCCTAGATTCATATCTTGGCTCTGCCTGGGAATCTCAGAGCCCAGAAAAAGTAACCATCTCAGATGGCTTTATAGCTCAGGCAGAGTAACCTGGGCAAAACACAGGTAGGGGTTGACCTTGGTCTGCACTGCCTAGGAAGCCCCAGGACCAGACCACCTAGTGGATAGCTGCAGACCATGTTGGAGCACCACCACCCTGCCCCTGCACAGCTGGTTCTCCACAGAGAGTGGAGTTGGTGGTCAGTGGTCACAGCCAATCCTTGTAGCTGACTGGCCTGGGTAAATCCCTCCCATTGACCTGCCAATAGCAACCAAAGCTCAACTACAAGAGAAAGGTATACTTGGTCCACGTGAAGGGTGTACCTCGAGTATCCATCTTGGATACTAAACTCTATAGGACACCTACTACATTAGGCCATACTATCAAGACACAGAGTCAAAGCAGCTCTACCTAATACATAGATAGAAACAAACATAGGGAGGCTGCCAAAACAAGGAGACAAAGAAACATGGCCCAAATGAAAGAAGAGATCAAAACTTCAGAAAAAGAATTAAATGAAAAAGAGATAGCCATCCTATCAGATGTAGGGTTCAAGACACTAGGGATTAGGATGCTCAGAGAACTTGTTGAATATGGCAAAAACACAAAGGAAGAAATAAAGACTATACTATACTAAGTGAAATAAAGAAAAGTACACAGGTAATCAACAGTGATGCAAAGGCAGCCAGAATTCAAATAAATGAATTTTAGTATAAAGAAGAAATAAACATTTAACCAGAACAGAATAAAAAAACAAGAATTAAAAAAAACAACAACAAAAACTAGTAGAGTGTAAGAAGACACTGGCACATCTCCAAAACTGCCAACATTTGAATCATAGGGCTGCCAGAAAGAGAAGAGGAAGAGCAAGAAATTGAAAACTTATTGAAAAAATAAAGAAAACTTCCCTAATTTGGTGAATTAAATAGATGTACAAGTCCAGGAAGCACAAAGTCCCAAACAAGCTAGACCCAAAGAGGACCACACCAAGACACATTATAATTAAAATGCCAAAGATGAAAGATAAAGAGAGAAGCTTAAAAGCAGCAAGAGGAAAGAAAGGAGTTACCTACAAAGGGGTTCCTAGAAGAAGACTATCAGCTGATTTCTCAAACTTTGTAGGCAAAAAGGGGCTGGCAAGAAGTATTCAAAGTAATGAAAAGCAAGAACCCACAACCAAGATTACTCTATCCAGCAAAGCTATCATTTAGAATGGAAGGGCAGATAAAGTGCTTCCTAGACAAGGTAAAGCTAAAGGAGTTCATCATCACCAAGCCATTATTACATGGAATGTTAAAGGGCATTAAGAAAAAGAAGATCAAAACCATGAACATTAAAACGGCAACAAACTCACAACTATCAATAACTGAATCTAAAAAGTAAAAAGAAACTAAGCAAATAACTAGAACAGGAATAGAATCATAGGTATGGAAATCATTTGGAGGGTTATCAGCTGGGAGTATGAAAGGGGAGAATGGGGGAAAAGGTACAAGGATTAAGAAGCATAATTGATAGGTACAAAATAGATAGGGTGATGTTAAGAACAGCATAGGAAATGGACAATCCAAAGAACTTATATTCATGATCCATGGATGAACTAATGGGGAGGATTGCTGGAGGGAAAGGGGGTACCAGGCAAAGGGAGGCAAAGGGGAAAAATTAGGACAATTGTAATGGCATAGTCCATAAAATATACTTAACAAAAGAATGCTACTTTATTACATCTTAGTTTTCATTAGACATTGTGGGTTTCAGCTTTAAAATCTTGGATTACATGTAGGAAAACTTCTAGTGTATATTGTATGAGTAAACAATGGATGTAAATTAAGTAAATAGCACTATAGAAAATGTATGATGGCCACTTGGCTCTTCCCTTCTCCCTGGCTTCCCAATTTTGGGGTTTGCATTTCTTTATGTATCACAGTGCATTTAAGCTAGACTTAGGTGAAGGAATTTATGAGCTGACATTGAAAGGAGACATCTTACCCCATTGCCAAGGTTTGACAGAGTCACTTCAGGACAATGCCAAGGTGGTAACCATTTTCTTTCACAGAGAGCTCCCAAGAGACAAAGGCTTTAAAGATTATTGACTGCTACATGGAGATTATGTTTATCGGAAACATAAATAAAAGATACTCTCCAATCTCACGGAAAGGGACTTTAACAGGTGTCTAATCACCCATGAACATCTACCCCATCTACGGACATCAAAATCTGGAGGAGGAGAAGCCACCAACACCAGAAGTTGATAACTACCCTAAGACATCTACTAAGTCCATACACCTAGCACTGTCTTTACTGGTCTGCTAATAATATTAGTCATAATAATATTTATACATGTTTTTTTGGTTTTCTATGTAGTCCAAATGTTTATGATTTCTAAACATTTATAAAATAACTGTTAATACTCTTTTTATGGCTTATGTAAATGTAAAACTAGACACCAAATGCAGAAAAATGAGACAGAATCATGATAGCTCACAAGATAGAAATGAAGGCCATAAGGCCTGAATGCCTTCCATTTATCTGTCCTTCCCTTGCAAGGAAAAAATTTTCCCTGGATTCGGATCCCATGATTATAGTATTACCCCATGCCCCATGGCAAACAAGACGTGTTGATACTGAGACTTCCTAGGAATGAGCCATCCTAGCCTTGAGCAACAACACTAACACTACCTGACCAAAAGGTTCACCGTCAATGCAACCTCCAGGTTGATTTATGACCCAAAGGGGGAACTATGGACAAAAAAGGGGGTTCTGTGAAAAGTAACCTCACAATGTAATATGATCATAAATTCCTAACTGGGAAGGTCATGGTAAGTAGTCACCCCAGGCCTATAATTGCTTTACTAAAAGGCTTGTCTTTGCCTTAAGCAAGCTCTGTCCTTTGTTTCTGAGAAGGAAATCTGCACCTTCAAGAGGGCACAAAATTTTAACCATCCTGTAATCCAATCCCTGCCTTGCTTTCTCTCATCTCCAGTGAACCTCTTTTATGTTCCCTTCTTAACTTCAAATGCCTAAAAAGCTGAAAAACTGTTAATTCTTGGAGATATTTGAGATCTTGCTCCTCAGCATATGCCATCAGTTTGACTCAAACTCATAAAATCTTTTTAAAAGAATGAAGTATTTAGGAATAAACTTAATCAATAAGCTTGTAAGTCTTATACACTGAAAACTAGAAGGTGGCCATGCACAAATTGGGAAGACAGCTCTCACCAGAAACTGAATTTTCTGGCACCTTGATCCTGGATTTCTAGCCTTCAGAACCGTGGAAAAATAAATGTCTCTTGTTTAAACCACCCAGGTCTGTGGTATTTTGTTATGGTAGCTTGTGTAGACTAAGACATATGGTCAAACAATTTTCAACGAGGGTGATAAGTGGAAGGAAAGACAGACATTCTTTTCAACAAAAGGTGCTAAGAAAACTGCATATCCACATACAATAAATAAGAAAGACTTGAAGTAAGAGTTACAATATAAAACTCTCAGAAGAAAACATAGAAGAAAAGGTTCATGGCATTGAATTTTGGAATGATATTCTTGGATATGACATTAAAAGCAAAGGCAACAATAACTACAAAAGAAAATTATGTAAAGTGAAGTACATTAAATTAAAAACTACTGTGCATCAAAGGACACAGTCAATAGAATGAAAAGGCAACCAATAGATCAAGAGAAAATATTTGCATAACAAATCTATGATAAGGGTTAATATTCAAATGTAAGGGGGACCCCCTGCAAAACAGAATTATGTTCTGGAGGGCAGACCGGCTAGGTGAGTTTTCTAGAAACCCATCTGTATCACCTGATGTTGTTGTGAGAGGCTGCATTCAGCTTCAGTGAATTCTCTTTTAAGGCTCTTCCAATACATTTGCCCATTTCATAATGGGTGATTTAGAGTGCAATTGTCCACATTGAGCTAAGTGTTCAGCAGTTTTGACCAGAATAATCATGACCCCATGTGCCTCACTCTTCCTATTCACCCTATCTCACCCTGAGCAACTTTTGTTTCCCTAATGCTAATGTGGAAGAAGTAAAACAAAAAACAGCAGAATCACTGAAAGGCATCAAAATCATTAAGTTCAAAATGGTTTTGAGCAGTGGGAAAAAAACATCTCGATAAATGTGTTGCATCAAACAGAGAGTACTTTGAAGGTAACTGAAGTTTGAACATGTAAGATTAAATTCACAATTTTTTATAAATAAATTTCATCTTTGAGATTCCCCCTTATATATAAAAGACTCCTACAACTCAATAACAACAACAAAACAACCTGATTTTAAGAGGCAAAAGATTTGAACACACATTTCTTCAAAGGAGATATACAAATGACTAATAAGCACATAAAAAGATGCTCAACATCACTAAGCATTAGGGAAATGAAAAAAACACAATGGGATGGCTACTATAAAATAAAATAGTAAATGCTGGAAGAGGATGTGGAGAAATTGGAATTTTTAGGAGTGTAAAATAGCGCTGCTGTAGTGAAAAACAGTATGTCAGTTCATCAAAAATTTAAAAATAGAATTATCATATAATTCAGCAAATCTACCTTTGGGAATCTACCCAAAAGAGTTGAAAGCAGGGTCTCCAAGAGATATTTGTATAACCATGTTTATAGTCAAAAGGTGGAAGCAAACCAAGTGTCCATCAACAGATAAATTGATAAATAAAATGTAGTATATACATATAAGCCCTGACCAGGTAGCTCAGTTGGTTAGAGCATCATCCTGATATACCAAGGTTGTGGGTTCAATTCCTTATCAGGGGGTTGACAAAAAAAATCAACCGCTGAATGCATAAATAAATGGAACAACAAATCAATGTTCCTCTTTTTCTCCCTCCCTGTCCCTCCCTCTCTCCATCCCTTCCTCCCTTCCTTCTATTCTTTACTCTTTCTCTAAAACCAATAATTTTTTAAATGCTGTATATACATATAATGGAATATTAGCCTTAAAAAGAAAAGACACTCTGAGCCCTGATATAACATGGATGAACCTTTAGGACAT
Organism: Noctilio leporinus; assembly: GCA_004026585.1. NCBI lineage: Eukaryota > Metazoa > Chordata > Mammalia > Chiroptera > Noctilionidae > Noctilio > Noctilio leporinus. The sequence continues at coordinate 50,566 of PVIW01007220.1, read as the reverse complement.
TATGCTAAATAAGAGAAACAAGTGAAAAATACAAATGTTGTTTGATTCCACTTATATAAAGTACCTATAGTAGTCAATTCATAGAGATAGAAAGTAGAATGTCAGTGGGTGGTGGGGAGGGGGGAGAGGGGGAGGAGGCAAAAAAGAGGAGCAGTTGTTAAGGAACTAGTATGGAAGAACCATGGACATGAACAACAAGTGGGATTGACTTTGGTGGGGAGTGGGTGGGTGGAGAAGGGGGCAGATGGGAGTAAAAAGGGATGGATGTAATACAACAACAATAAAATTAAATAAATTAAAAAAGGAAAGTAGAATGGTGGTTGACAAGGGCTGGAAGAGAAGAGAATAGGAAGCTGATGTTTAACAGATATAAAGTTTCAGTTTATAAGGAATGAAAAGAGATGAAAAGAGTTTTGCCAGATGAAAAGAGTTCTGGTGAAGATGGGAAAGGGGGTCAAAGGGATGGGTGAAAAAGGTGAAGGGATTAAGAAGTACAAATTGGTAGTTACAAAATAGTCATGGGGATGTAAAGTACAGCATAGGGAATAGAGTAGCCAAAGAACATATATGCATGACCCATGGACATGGATAATGGTGTGGAGACTACCTGAGGGAGTTGGGGGGAGGTGCTGCGTGGAGGGGGCAAAGGTGGAAAAATTGGGACAACTATAATAGCATAAACAATCAAATATAATTTAAAAAATAAAAATAGATTTAAAAAGATAAGAGCTCTGGTGAGTTATTGCACAACAGTGTACATGTACTTCACATACTACTAACTCTGTACTTAAAAATGGTTATGATGACAAGTTTTGTTATTTTGTATATTTTGCCACAATTAAAAACTAAACATACTATGAACCCAAGGTCACTGGTTTGATTCCCAGCCAGGGCACATAACCAGATTGCAAGCCAGGTCTCCAGCCAGGTCCATAGCTAGAGGCACGTGAAAGGCAAACATACATTGATGTCTCTCTCCCTCTCTGCCTCTCTCCCTTCCCCTCTATTTAAAAATAATTAATACAATCTTTAAAAAACAAACAAACAAAACACATTTTATTTTTAAATATTAAAGTGAAATAATTTTTAAATACATAGAAAAGCCAAAAGAATTCATCATCTGTAGATTCATACTACAAGAAATGTTCAAGTCCTTCCGGCAAAAGGAAAATAGTATTAGCTAGAAATCTGCATCCATACAAAAGAACATACAGCATGGAAATGGTAAAAAAAAAAAAAAAAAAAAAAAAAAACGTGGGCCCTTCCTGGTAGCACAGTGGATAAGACGCCGGCCTGTGAACCCAAAGGTCGCTGGTTCAATTCCCAGTCAGGGCACATAACCAGGTTGCCAGCCAAGTCTCCAGCCAAGTCTCCAGCCAGGTCCATGGCTGGAGGCAGGTGAAAGACAACTACATGTTGATGGTTCTCTCCCTCTCTGTCACTCTCCCTTCCTCTCTCTCTCTAGAAATAATTTTAAAAAGTCTTAAAAAAAAAAATATGGGTAAATATGATATTTTTCCTGTTATTTAGAGACCTTTAAAAAATTTTAAGCAAAAATAACAATGTAGGTTGAGGTTTATAACATATAAAAGCAAAATAGCCCTGGCTGGTGGCACAGTGGATAAGGTACCAGCCTGCAAACCCAAAAGTCGTTGGTTTGATTCCCCAGCCAGGGCACATAACCAGGCTGTAAGCCAGGTCTCCAGCCAGGTCAGTAGTTGGAGGCAGGTGAAAGGCAACCATACACTGATGTTTCTCTCTCTCTCTCTGCCTCTCTCCCTTCCCCTCTCTCTAAAAATAATAAAAATTTTAAAAATCTTAGAGCAAAATACATGATAACAATTGCACAAATAGAGGAAAATTAAAAATTTACTATTAGAAGATTCTTATACTATATGTAAAGTGGCATATCATCTGAAGGTAGACCCTCATAAGTTAATGATGTACACTGTAAATTCTAAAACAATCACTAAAATAAACAACCAAGACTTATATATAATAAAGCCACAAAGGAGATAAAATGAACCCGTAAGAAATGCTAACTAAATTAATCCAAAAGAAAGTAGAAAAAGATAGAAAACATCCCCAAAGAACAGGTAGGACAAATAGAAAACAAGTAACAGGATGACCTAAATATTCCAATTAAAAGGTTGTTAGATTGAATTAAAAAAGCAAGGCCCTTGTACATACTGCCTATAAGTATAATATTTATTTATTTATTCCACACCTGAGGATATTTTTTCATTGATTTTAGAGAGAGACAGAGACAGAGAGACAGAGAGAAGTGAGAGAGAAGCATTGATCAGTTGCCTCCCCCATGAGCCCAGACCAGGGATCAAACTGGTAACACTTTGGTGTAGGGACAATGCTCCAGCCATCTGGGACACCCAGCCAGGGCTATAATAAACATACTTTATATATAAAGATGTAAATTTAAAAAATCATATATTGTAAAAGATATATTATGTTAACATAAATAAAATGAATTCTGGAGTGGCTGCATTGATATATATAAAGAAAATTTCAGGGTAATAATCTTTATAAAGATTATTCTTTATAAAGAATAATCTCAGAGATATGGAATGTCATTTTACAGTGAAAGGTGCCAATTTATCTAGAGGATTTAACAATCCTAAATATTTATGTACCCAATATAGAGTTTAAAATATATAAAGCAAAAATGGATAACATTACAAAGAGAAATCCATAATTATAGTCAGGGATTTTAATACCTCTCTTTCAGTGGTTAATAGAATAAACAGGAAATTAGAAAAGACACTACTTGAAATGTCAAGGGGATCATTTTGTAAAGTATGTGGCTGTCTAACCACGGTGCTACACACCTAAAAACTAAAACAAACTAAGGTTGAATGTAAGCTATAATTTAAAATACAATTAAAATATAAAATACAAAATACATAAAATAAAAAGAAGTTTGAAGAATACTATCAACTAACTTAATCTAATTGATATTTATAGAACACTGCACCCAGCACTAGCTGAATAAATATTCTTTTCAGATACATATGGAAGATTTCTCAAGATAGAACATATTCTACTCTGGCTAGTGTGGCTCAGTGGATTGAATGCCAGCCTGTGAACCAAAGGGTCACAGGTTCAATTCCCAGTCAGGGCACATGCCTGGGTTTCAGACTAGGTCCCCAGCTGCGGATATATGAGAGGCAACCACACATTGATGTTTCTTTTCTTCTCTTTCTTCCTCCCTTCCTCTCTCTCTAAAAATAGATACTTTAAAAAGAGATAAAACATTCTGAATCATAAAACTATTTTCAAAAAATTTAAAATGATTTAGAGTATACAATGCGTATTTTCTGATAATGCTAAAATTAAATTAGAAATAAATAACAGAAATATCTCTGGAAAATCTCCAAATATTGGGACAAAGTAGCACATTGGTAATTCATAGATCAAAGAAGAACTCAAGAGTAAATTAGAAAGCATTGTTGACTAAAAATGGAAACACAACATATGAAAATTTGTATGATGCCATTAAAGCAGCACTTAGAAGAAATTTTATATCACTAAGTGCCTATATTAGAAATAAGAAAGACCTTGTCTTGGCCAGGTGGCTCAGTTGGTTGCAATGTCATCCTACACACCAAAGGGTTATGGGTTTGAGCCCCCCAGTCAGATCACATACAGGAGGCATCCATTCGATGTTTCCCTTTTACACTGATGTTTCCTCTCTCTCTCTCTCCACCCCTCTCTAAAATTAATAAGCATATCCTCAGGTGAGAATTTAAAAAAGAAGATCTTCAATCAATGACTTTAGCTTCTACCTTAAGAAGGTATGAAGAGAAGAGCAAATTTAACTCAAAGTTAAGTTGAAGAAAGGAAATAATAATCAGAGCAGAAATCAACGGAGACATAAGATAGAAAAATTGACAAAATCAATGAAACCAAAAACTGGTTTAATTAAAACCTTATAAACCTCTAGTTAGGCTGAACAGGAAAAAGAGAGAAAACACAAATGAACATCAGGAATGAAAGGGGAGTAACTTCACTACACATTCTACAGATATTAAAAAGATAACAAGAGAATAATATGAACACCTTTATGGCAATAAACTTGACAATTTAGATAAAATGGCCAGATTTTTTAATGACACAAACTACTAAAGCTTACCAAGAAAAAAATAGATAACAATAGCCCCACATTTCTTTCTTAAAGAATTGATTTTGTAGTTAAAAAGTTCCCATTAAAAATTCCAGCCCTGGCTGGTAGCACAATGGATAAGGCGCCAGCCTGCGAACCCAAAGGTCGCAGGTTCGATTCCCCAGCCAGGGCACATAACAGGGTTGCAAAACAGGTCTCCAGTCAGGTCTGTGCCTGGAGGCAGGCAAAAAACAACCATACATTGATGTCTCTCTGCCTCTCTCTCTTCCCCTCTTTCTAAAAATAATTAAAAATAAAATCTTAAAAAAAAAAAATTCCAGGTCCGCTGCCAGGATGGAGGTGTAGGTAGACAGATTGCACCTCCCACCACAACTAAAAAGGAATACAACTACCTCAAAACTAGAGACAACCAGAAATTCCAGAAAATTGAGCTGCACAGAAGTCTAACAAATGAAGATATAGAGAAAAAATACTCACCTAGACAGGCAGGAGGAGCAGATCAGGGCAGAGAAGACTCAGTTTGGAGGTGCAGTTTGGCAGTGAGCAGCTATGGCAGGATGGTGGCTGTGACCAGCAAGCAGAAAGTGCACTTACACATTACAAAAAAAAAGTAAAGACATCTTTGGAGTGTTCCCCAAACCAGACCAAACTGCACAGCTCGTGGTTCCACAGCCAAGGAGAAAATAAAGCCTCATTGTTTCTGTGAAAACCAGTGGGGGTTGGGGTGGAGGAAGAAACTGTCAGCTGCTCAGCAGAGTCCATTTGTTTAGAGGCCCCCACAGTCCTGGAACATCTGCAGAGACACCCACATTGGGAACCACAGCCAGGGCAATAGCTAGAGAGGCACCAGTCCCACATGGGAAGTGGGAAAGGTACTTGGAAAAGAAGCAAAGTGCTGAGAAAGCAGCACTGTTCCATCTCAGACCCTCCCCCACATACGGCACCACAACATAGTGAAACCAGTCATCCAGGACTGATGAGTACCTATGGGTCCAGCCCTTACAACATAACAAGTGCAACAGGTCTACCTAAGACATGGAGGCAAACACAGGAGCCTGTCAAGTTGAGGAGACAGAGAAGTATGACTCAAAAGAGGGAACAAGTCAAGGTCCCAGAGGAAGACTAATCCTCAAGGAGATAGCCAACCTAATAGATACATAGTTTAAAACGCTGCTGATAAAGATGTTCACAGACTTGACAGATGTGCTTGAGTATGGCAAGCACAGAAGGGAAGAAGTGAAAGCTATGCTAAGTGAAACAAATGAAAATCCACATGAAACCAAAGGTGAAGGGAAGGAAACTGGGGTTCAAATCAATGATTTGGAACATAAGGAAGAAATAAACAGTCAACCAGTATAGCATGAAGAAACAACTGAAAAAAAGAAAGAAAGAAAGAAAGAGGAGAGGCCTAGGAACCTCTGGGACAACTTTAAATATATCAACATTTAAATCAAAGTGCCAGGGGAAGAAGAGGAGGACAAGAAACTGAAGACTTGTGTGAAAAAATAATGAAGGAAAACTTTCCTAATTTGGTGAAGGATATAGATGTACAAGTCCAGGAAGTGCAGAGTCTCAAACAATCTAGACCCAAACAGGACCACATCAAGACCCATCATAATTGAATTGCCAAAATTATATAGAGAGAATCTTAAAAGCAGCAAGAGGAAAGGGGAGTTACCTACAAAGGGGTTCCTATATGACTATCAGCTGATTTCTCCAAAGAAATTTTGCAACAAGGAGGGACTGTCAAGAAGTATTCAAAGTGATGAAAAGCAAGGACCTACAACCAAGATTACCCTATCCAGTAAAGCTATCATTTAGAATGTAAAAGCAGGTAAAGTGCTTCCTGGCCAAGGTAATGCTAAAGGAGTTTATCTTCACCAAGCTATTATTATATGAAATGTTAAAGGGACTTATTTTTTAAAAAAGAAGATCAAAACTATGGACACTAAAATAACAAAAAACTCACAACTATCAACAATAGAACCTTAAAAAGACCTGAAAACGAAAACAAACTAAACAAACAACCAGAATAGGATTAGAATGGGTCAGAAGACTCAATATTGGTAAGAGGTCAATTCTCCCCAAATTGATCTATAGACTCAGTGTAATCCCAATCAAAATTTCAGCTGATTTTTAAAAATTATTTTTATTTATGTATTTTTTAAATTTTATTGTTGTATTACATCCATCCCCTTTTTGCTCCCCTCTGTCCCCCTCCTATTTTTTATTTTATTATATTTAGAGAGAGTGGAAGGGAGACAGGCAGAGAGGAAGAGACATCAATGTATTGTTGCCTTTCACCTGCCTCCAGCTACGGACCTGGCTGGAGACCTGCCTTGCAACCTGGTTATGTGCCCTGACTGGGAATCTAAATAGTGACCTTTGGGTTCACAGGCCAGTGCCTTATCCACTGTGCCGCCAGCTGATTTATTTTAAAAATTTTTTAAATATATATTTTATTTATTATTTCCAGAGAGAGAGGAAGGGAGAGAGGCAGAGAGGGAGAGAAACATCTATATATGGTTCCCTTTCACCTGCCTCCAACTACTGACCTGGCTGGATACCTGGCTTGCAATCTGGTTATGTGCCCTGGCTAGGAATGTTTTTTTTTTTTATTAGACAAAATTTATTAATTAAAAAACACAAACAAAACCAGTAGGTACTAGGGGAAAAGACAGTGAAAGAAATATAGAAAAGGGCTGGGCAAAGATTAGAGATGACAAAGGGAGAAACGGGGAGGGGGCGAATACTGAGAGCCAGAGTGAGGGCAGGAAAGAGGTTTCTAAGAAATAGACATCTCTTCATTTGATGACGATTTTCTGGCGCAAGGCTCGAGGCCCAGAGCCAGGGAGGGGCTCAGGAGGCGGTGGGCCAGGGCCCAGGGCTGAGGCAGTGGTTGGCAGTCCATGAGCAGTGATGTACTTCTTGTAGGCCTCACGGATGATCTTGAAGGCTCGAGCAGTGGCGTAGGGTATGTCTGTAACAGGGTCCCGGTAGAGGGCTGGGCGATGGGTCACTGGGCAGACCTCCCGAATAGGGACCTTTGGGGGCCGCACTTGGGGAAACCATTCCTCAAATGTTGCATCATCACTTTTAGTGATGAAGGTACGTGAACAGTGAGCAGGAGGGATGACAGGTCCAGTCCCAACACGGGGAGCAGTGGGAGCAGGATCAAGTCCTTCCACATCGACATTCTCTTCTTTAGGGCCCGGCTCGCCCACCAGTGGTACTGTCACTGAATGATAAGTGATTGTTGCTGGCTCCATTCCCAGTCAGGGCACAATAACCAGGTTGCAAGCCAGGTCTCCAGCCAGGTCCTTAGCTGGGGGCAGGTGAAAGGCGAACATACATTGATGTTTCTCTGCCTTTCTTCCTCCCTCCCTGCCATTCTTTCTAAAAATAATGAATAAAACCCTTTTTTTTTTTTTTTTTAAAGATTTTATTTCATTATTTTTTTTAGAAAGAGGGGAAGGGAGAGAGGTAGAGGTGGAGAGAGGCATCAATGTACAGTTGCATTTCACCTGCCTCCAGCCACAGACCTGACTGGAGACCTGGTTTGCAACCTGGTTATGTGCCCTGGCTGGGGAATCGAACCTGCAACTTTTGGGTTCGCAGGCCGGCGCCTTAACCACTATGCTACCAGCCAGGTCTAAAACCTTTTTTTTTAATAAAGATACTGTGAAGTAAATGAAAAAATAAGGCACAAAATGGAAAAATATTTACAAATCATATAGCTGATAAAGAATTTGTATTAATAATAAAGGCCATATATGAGGAACCTGAAGCCAACATCATACTCAAGGGGCAAAAACTAAAAGCTTTCACCCTAAGATCAGGAACAAGACAAGACTGTCCACTTTCTCCACTTCTGTTCAACATTGTTTTGGAAGTTCTAGCCATAGCTTTCAGAGAAGAAAAAGGAAGTAAAGGTATCCAAATTGGAAAGGAGGAAGTCAAACTGTCATTATTTGCAGATGATATGATAGTGTACATACAAAACCCGATAGGCTCCACCAAAAACTTACTTGACCTAATAAGCAAATTTAGCAAAACAGCTGGATATAAAGTCAATGGTCAGAAATCAAAAGCATTTTTGTATACCAATAATGAAACATCAGGTATAGAACTAAAAAACAAATCCCATTTACCATAGCAACAAGAAAAATAAAGTACTTACGAATAAACTGAACCAAGGAGGTAAAAGATCTGTACTCAGAAAACTACAGAACATTAAAAAAGAAATTAAGGAAGATACAAATAAATGGAAGCATATACCATGTTCTGGATGGGAAGGTTTAACATCATTAAAATGTCCATACTACCCAAAGCAATCTATAGATTCAATGCAATCCCAATTAAAATACCAATAACAGACTTCACAGAAATAGAAAAAATACTTCAAAAATTTATATGGAGCCAAAAATGCCCACGAATAGCCACAGCAATCTTGAGAAAGATGAACAAGGTAGGAGGAATCACAATACCAGACATCAAACTATACTATAAGGCTACTGTCATCAAAACAGTCTGGTACTGGCATAAGAATAGACATATAGATCAATGGAACAGAATAGAGAGCCTAGAACTAAATCTAGGACTCTATGGTTAATTAATATTTGACAAAGGGGGAAGGAACATAAAATGAAGTAAAAACCGTCTCTTCAACAAGTGGTGTTGGGAGAACTGGACAGCAACATGCAAAAAAATAAAACTAGACCACCAACTTACACCATATACCAGAATAAACTCATGATGGATAAAGAACTTAAACATAAGCAGTGCCACCATAAAGGTCCTGGAGAAAAATAAAGGCAGTAAAATTTTAGATATCCTATGCAGAAATATGTTTACTGATACTTCTCCAAGGCCAAAGGAAATCAAGGAACAAATAAACAAATGGGACTATATCAAACTGAAAAGTTTCTGTTCAGCTAAAGAAAACACCAGCAAAATTCAAAGGGAACCAACTGTATGGGAAAACATTTTTGCCAATGATACCTCAGACAAGGGTTTGATTTCCAAAATATATAAAGAACTAATATGACTCAACACCAGGGAGACACACAGCCCAATTAAAAAATGGGCAAAGGACCTAAACAGATAACTCTCTGAGGAAGACATACAAAAGGCCCAATGGCGTATGAAAGAATGCTCAACATCACTAGCCATCAGAGAGATGCAAATTTAAACCACAGTAAGCCACCTCACACCTGTCAGAATGGCAATTATCAACAAATCAACAAACAAGTGTTAGTGAGGATGTGGGGAAAAGGGAACCCTGGTGCACTGGAGGTGGGAATGTAGGCTGGTGCAGCCACTATGGAAAACAGCATGCAGTTTTCTTAAAAAACTAAAAATGGAGCTGCCTTTTGATCCAGCAATTCCACTACTAGGACTATATACAAAAATCCCTGAAAAATCAATTCAGAAGAACCTATGTACACCTATGTTCATAGCAGAGCTATTTACAATAGCCAAGTGCTAGAAACAGCCTAAGTGCCCATTAGTAGTTGATTGGATCAAAAAAACTGGTACATTTACACAAGGGAATACTACACAACGGAAAGAAAGAAGGAACTCCTACCCTTTGCAACAACATGGATGGAACTGGAGAGTATTATGCTTAGTGAAATAAGCCAGTCAGTGAAAGACAAGTACCATATGATCTCACCCATTACAGGACAATAATGAACAAAACAAACAATAAGCAAAACAGAACCGGATACATGAATACAGTGAATAGACCTTCAGTGGGCAGGGGGAAGGAGGGCGTGGGGAGAGGGGAGGAAAAGGCAAAGAAGGGGAGCAGTTTAGTTAAGAAACTAGTATAGAAGAATCATGGACATGGACAACAAGTGGGACTGACTTTGTGGGGGAGTGGGTGGGTGAGGAAGGGGACAGAGGGGGGTTAAAAGGGGATGGATGTAATAAAATAACAAAACATTAAATTAAAAAAAAAACTCCTCTTAGACAAGAACCTAGTATAAAGGAACCATGGACATGGACAACAGGTGGGATTGACTTTGGGGGGAAAGGGTGGGTGGGGAGGGGGACAGAGGGGAGAAAAAAAGGGATGGATGTAATACAACAACAATAAAATTAAAAGGAAAAAAAAAACAAAAACAAAAAACTCCTTGTGAAATTTGATATGGCCAAAGCTGTACTCAGATAAAACTTCATAGAATTCGATATATTTTATAAAGAACAAAAATGAAAACAACAAGAAAAAGAATTTGTATTCAGAAAATATAAAGAATACCCCAACCTACCCTGGCTGGTAGCACAGTGGTTAAGGTGCCGGCCTGCGAACCCAATGGTCGCAGGTTCGATTCCCCAGCCAGGGCACATAACCAGGTTGCAAACCAGGTCTCCAGTCAGGTCTGTAGCTGGAGGCAGGTGAAAGGCAACCACACATTGATGTCTCACTCCCTCTCTGCCTCTCTCCCTTCCCCTCTTTCTAAAAAATAATAAAATAAAATCTTAAAAAAAAAAAAAAAAAAAAGAATACCCCAACCTCAACAAAAAACCCTAATTTTAAAAAATGGGCAAAAGATTTGAACATCTTACCAAAAAAAATATAAATAAGTGCATGAAAAAAAAAAGCTCAAAATCACTTACCATTAGAGCAATGTAAGTTAAAGCTACAATTAAATACCACTATATATCTATTAGAATGGGTAAAATTAAAAAAAAAAAACTTATTGGCATGCTAAGCACTGATGTGGACATAGAGGAACTGCAATTCTCATATATTGCTATTGGGAATATAAAATGGTATAACCTCTCTAAAAAAAATTTCAGTTTCTTAAAAAAGTTAAAGTGGTATTTACCTAAGATAAAAGAAATCATAAGTCCATACAAAACTTTGTGCACAAATGTTAAAGTGTTCTTATTCATAATTGCCCCAAACTGCAAACCAATAGATGTCTTTCAATGGGCAAATAGATTAAAAATAAACAAACAAACAAAACTGTGGTACTTTCATGCCATGACATCCTACTCAGCAATAAAGAATGAACTATTAATACACATAATGACAAAAATGGACCTTGAAGGCATTGGGTTAACTGAAAGAAGCCAGACCAAAAAGAGAGAGAGAGAGAGAGAGAGAGAGAGAGAGAGAGAGAGAGAGAGAGAAATGCTATATGAATCCACTTATATAAAATTCTAGAAAATGCAAACTAATATATGGTAAGGTAAATCAGTACCTTGCGATGGGAGTGGCAGGGTATAGACTGTTGGGGGAAGCAGGGATTATGAGGAAACTTTTGGCAGTGATACGTATGTTCATGAACTCCATTGTGATCATGGTTTCAGTGGGGTATATTGAAGTCAAATTATATACATTAACCATTACATGTTATTATATGTCAATTATGCCTCAAGGAAGCTATTAAATAACAGATAAGCAATTAATATAATGTCTAATGTTTGAAGTAAAAGTTTGCTCAATTTTTCTTCTATCCTGGCTTAAGCTGCTTCTGACAGTTTCTGAACCTAATAAACACAAAATTATGTTTGTTGATCCTTAAAAGTATGTAATCTAGTATTATTATTTGATTGGCTAACTGATTCTTAAACAGTAATTTAGTTTCTCCCACTAACCAGCAAAATCCTCAAGGTCAGGACTCCTATCATATTTTTTCATCCTTCTACAATGCTCAGGCACAGAAAAGTTTAACACTTACCTTTTGATTAACTGTCTTGTGTTATTTGACAAAGTTATTTATTATTTGACAAATTTAGAAAAGAGGGAACTCAAAACAGAAAAGGAAAAATGATTTTTCTCTATTTTTATTTTCTTTTACTTATATGGAATATAGCATAGAGGACGAGAAAACCCATAGTACAAAGCCAACAGTATCCTTTACGCTTCAATAATCTGAGATATAAATACAGATTTGCCTATCCCAATGTTAAATTAGAGATCTGTGGGTTGATGGTGAATGAAGACATTCCAAGATGAATGAATTGCCAGACTGCAATTCAGCTTCATTTCATTCTCTTGCCCTCTTCGTTGTGCCTGACAAGTTGATACTGATCAGGAAAAGGAGCAACTCAATGAGTGCTTGATAAATGCCAATGAACTTCAACTAAACATCCTCAATGAGTAGGATGTTCCAGTTGTGACCCTAACCAAATTTCTCACCATGTTCCCTGGAAAGGGTGGCAGTAGGGTCTCTACTTGCTGAATAGACCAGTGAGAGTGATGAGATGGAAACAGACCTACCATGAGAACGTGGAAAACCCACCTCTCAGGGGAGAAAAGGGCCAACATTATTCATCACCAGGGCGGGTAAAGTTGAGTATCTTTGATTTCCGCCGTGGGAAATCTCCGTTGCCTGTAGAAATTCGTCTGTTGTAGAAAGTGATATTGCCCTGATTTTTAGTTTTGAAGGTAATGTGGGCATAAGTTGTAACAAAGAACATCCAGAAGCAGTGCATGAATATGCGGGACACCAAGCCAAACCAGCGCAGGACTCTGACCTCTCCAGGGTTGCTGCCACTGTTGGTGAGAATTTGTACTACAATGTTTACAGCTTCATAGAATAGGATCCAGATGATGTAGGTCACCAAGCCCTGGTACTTCTGGGCATATACTGAGTATAGGAGCAAGCAGCTGATGATGAAGGTGATGCAGGACAGAAAGAGGACAATACTCAAACTCCAACAGATGATGAACTGACTTACTAGGATAGTAACACTCTTGGCCCTTTGGTTAATCTCAGTGCAATTGCTGCTCTTCATGTACTTCTGTTCAAAGATGAGGTACATGTCAGTGGCTATGATGGTAAAGACCCCTGATAACACGGTGCCTATTTTGGCAGTCATCCCACACCAGCGTTTCTGTTTCATGCTGAGACCTCCTGTGAAGACAAATACAAAGGAGAATTCCAGTTCCTGCTAATGTGATAAATTACCAGGGTTTCTGCCTCCTTTCCCAAAGAGAGAACCATAGAGAGAAACATGGAAACTAGGCCATATGGGAAGAGAGAGATTGTTTATAATTGATTGGGAGTATGTGTGGGGAGGAGGGAGGATGCAACCCAGCAGCTGGGAACAGATAAGTTAGAGAAGTGCTTCTCAACCTTGGTTTCACATTGGAATCACCAAAAGTACCAAGGCCCAAGCTCAACCCCAGGCCAATTAGAACTTTCTCTGGTGGAACCCTAAATATCAGCATTTTTCAAAACTTACTAGTGATTGTTCATGTGTAGCCAGGATTGAAAAACATAAAGCCAAAAAAAAAAATAGTAGTTTAAATTATATTAATTATATTCCTATTTCTCCTAGTATTGCCTTGGACAACCACTGCTGTCCCCTGATGGGGGAAAATTGGCTGCACTTGTCCAGACCTTGAGTGCAAGTGTCCTCAGGAGAAAAATCTGGGAAGCACAATAACCTTGCTTGGGTGAGAAGTTGAGGAAAACAGGTAGCTTTGAGCAGTTGCTCTGGCTGCTACATATTAAATCTTAAGGAATACAATGAAAGGTATACTTTAAGAGAAATGTAGAGCCTTAGGATAGACTAGCCTTCTAACTGAAAAGAAAAAGCAATAAGGAACTAAGTGTCTAACTTAAGAAGTTATGGGGAAAACACCCAAAAGAACAATAGGAGGAAGAAAATAAATAGACCAGAAATCAGTGAAAAGCAAATAAAGAAAAAGTAAAGGTATTTCTGATTGGTTAGGTTATTGGAGCTAAAAATAACTATAATGTTGGATAAAATAGATTTAAAATATTCTTGGAGGTACAGAAGTGCTGACAGCGAAGAAGGTAAGAGGTTAGAGGCCAAAGTCTACAGGACTTTAAGAACTGGGACAGGCCCTGGCTGGTGTGGCTCAGTGGATTGAGTGCTGGTCTGAGAACCAAAGCATCAATCGTTTGATTCCCAGTCAGGGCACATGCCTGGGTTGCAGGACCAGTCCCCAGTTGGAAGCATGCAAAAGGCAACCCACATTGATGTTTCTCTCCCTCTCTTTCTTTCTACCTTCTAAAAATAAATACAATTTCTTAAAAAAAGAAAAAGAAGAAAAAAAAAAAAAGAATTTGGTCAGGTAAGCAAGGAAGTCAAGTTTGTTCTAAAAATATTTGCTAATTTGCCCAAACTTGATTTTCACTTGTGAGAGAGCTCTATAGAGTAAGAATAAATGAAATTTTGTGTACTCACAATTCAGTTTATTCTTGTATTATTAATTACTTAATGTGTTATTTTCCATATGAACAACTGTAAACCTACCTTTGCCACACCATGTATTTGGTAGATTGGCTACAGAGAAAGTGATAATTACTTAACTAAAGGATAAGTCAGGAGAAATCATTAGAATGTAGCAGAGAGAAACAAAAAAGATGGAAAACATAAATGTGACATTAAGAGACATAAAAAATATAATATGTTCTGATGAGGGTGAGGAGGGAGAGAGAGACTAGCCTTGGAAGCTCTTGTTAAGTATAGTAAATACCCTATTAGCCATGGTTCACTGTTACTTGATAGAGAAATAAACTGCTATTAAAATAAGCCACTGTCTTTTAGAATTTCTCTGTTACAATAACTTAGCCTGTACCATGATATATCTAAACTTCACTGAAACTAAACCCCATGAGGACTAGCTATCCGCTAGGATCTAGCATCTCCCTTGACTTTACCCTTTTAAAGAAACCGGCAGGTTCTCCTGGTCTATATGTTATCCTACCGAGTTTGTGGTTCTCCTCACCATCTCCTTAAAGAGATTTCTCCGTTTAATCTAAGGGTGCCTATTATCTTTATAATTAAACTAATAGTAAATCATATATTGTCTTGTGACATCCTTTATATTGTCTCAAATTATTTAAATATTTTATACTTATAATAATCATCCTGATTGTTACCAGTGGGGACATTAGAGATAGAGAAGTTAGTTAATTTTGCCTAAGGCTATAAATCTGGTCAGTGGCAAAATCAGGATTTCAACCCACATCTCTTTGACTCCAAAACCAATGTCAACACTCACCTACTTATGCTTTGTTTGCTGCAGAAATCTGTGAGCTCAGTGAGCCCAGTTCCTTCACCCACCCACCCCACAGTTTCTAACAGCGAGCCTTGACCAGAGGGCAGCCTTGATTACAGCAGGTTTTTGATAAATATTGGCAATTCTTCCCCGACGATCTCTCACCTGGGTCACTTATTCTTAGTAACTGTGAGGGCCGTTACGTTTCTCTCTTCTTTTTCTCCTTCCCTCTTCTGGCTTTTTTCATTTCTTCCCTTTCCTCTCTGTCTTCTTTCCTCCTACTCCGTGTCTATTCTTGGTGGTTCTAAGAGGAGGTGATGGTCTTGACCCTGGTAAAGTAGAAAGGACTAAGAACTGCAAGGAGCAAAACAATTGCAAGATGGCCCTCAAACATGTTTTGTTCGAACAGCACAATTTAAAGGAAGTTAAATTAAACTGCTTTCAGGTAGGATATTTTAGTTGTGACTTTTTAAATCTTAACATTGCCTTTTTTTCCTATAAAATTCTCTCTCAAGTTATATGCTAAATCAATAGAAATTATGCTTTAATTTTGCAAACTAAATATTTATTTCTCAGGATTATACCAAATGAAATGAAGTAATAATAATAGTAATACTGCAACTTCGTATGGTACCAGGGGCCGGGCTTCAGGGCCAGAGCACATGCTTGTGCATAACGGGGGCTGATTGCTTCCCACCAGTAGCTCTTTTGAGTGTAAAAGACATGGTAGGGGGAAATATAATCATCATCATCATCAACTAAAAACTTACTTTGTGCCAGGCATTGTACTAGAGTTTCACAATAATTATTTGAGTGTAGTTGTACTTGTAGTATATATTTATTTTCTTGCTGATAGTGAAGGAGGGAAGTGTATCTGTACTGTTTTGCATTCCAACTCCCAGATGTTGAGTTTTTCTTGTTAGGATAGGAATCATTCATAGTTACTGACAACCATCCAGCATTTAGTTCCAACCCAGGAGTCCATTCTGCTAATTTTCTGACTCTTCAATAGGATTTTGAAGGATCCTAAGTAACCTTCAAATTCACTAGTAATTTTATTTATTTTACTTTTGGCTCAAAGTTAAGGCACCTGTGGGTTTAATTTATAGTATTTGTAGTTAAGTTGCTGATTCCTTGGTTGGTTGCCCATTTTTTCTATTGCTGCTGTAAAAAATTACCACAAATTTAGTGGTTTAAAACAACACAAACATGACCTCAAAGTTCTGTATGTCCGGAAGTCTTGACTGCTTCAAGATTCAGCTAGTTTCTCTGCTTCAGGTTTCACATGGCAGAAATCAAGATGTCATTAGCTGGTTGGGTTCTTATTGGGAGGTTCTGGGGGAAAATCTGCTTCCAAGTTCCTTCAGTTCCTTGCAGTTGTAGGACTGAGGATCCCCACTTCCTTGGTTGTATGTAATGTCAGCTGAGGTCTGCCCTTTGCTCCTAGAGGCTGCCTTTCAGTCCTCGACCATGGGCTTTCAGAGCCAGTGCACCAAATCCTCATGCTTGAAGTGTCTATGAATTTTGCCTCTAACTACAGAGAGCTCTCTTCATGTAATTAATTTCATAGAGCTGGGCAACCAGGATCTCATTTCATCTTTAGATCTTTCACCTTAATCACATCTGCCAAGCCCCTTTGCCATATTCACAGTGTGATATGAGGGGGCTAGAGTCAAAGGGCCTGCTAGGAGCTGAATTGTGCCTCCTCCCCAACTTATATGTTGAAGTCTCTAAAGAGGTGATTAAATTAAAATTAAATCATTAGAGTAGGCCCTAACTCAGTGTGAATGGTGTTCTTATCAGCAGAAAATAAATATTAGGACGCAGACACACACAGAATAGAGACCATGTAAAGACCCATTAAAGATGGTCATCTAAAACCAAGGAGAGAGGTCTCAGAAGAAACCTACCCTAGTCTCCAAAATAGTGAGAAAATAAATTTCTGTTTAAGCCACCCAGTGTATTGTACTTTGTTATGGCGGTCTTAGCAAACTAATACAGGGGCCAAAATTCTGCTGACCACAGTCAGAAATTGCCCATGAATTCTTCTTTGATTTGGGGTAAACTGCCTACTTACAATTGGGGCGTGTTCTTATAATATTTAATAGTTTTGAAAAAGGTATTTTAACAATCATTAAAAATAAAAACAGGGCCCTGGCTGGTGGCTCGGTGGATAGGTGTCAGCCTGCAAACCCAAAGGTCGCTGGTTTGATTCCCCAGCCAGGGCACATAACCAGGTTGCTAGCCAGGTCTCTAGTCAGGTCCATAGCTGGAGGTAGGTGAAAGGCAACCATACATGTTTCTTTTCCTTCCTTCCTCTCTCCCTGCCCTTCTTTCTAAAAAAAATAATGAATAAAATCTTTAAATAAATAAGTAAAAACAATATAATTCTCCCAACCTGCATACTTTTGTTAACCAGTGTTGTTCCCCAATCAATTCAATAAAAAGGAAAAAATAAAATAAAACTGTTGGACTTCTGGTCAAAATGGAGTTGTAGGTAGACCTGTTTCGCCCCCTTGTACAATCATAAGGATTGTATCTACAACCAAACTACCATAAAATTGAACTGCATGGAAGTCCAGCAAACAAAGCTATAAAGAAAATACTCTTCTAGACAGGTAGGAGGGGCAGAGGGGATGCACTGTGGTGGTGGTGGCAGCAGCAGGAAGGTGGTGGTGGCTGTGGCTGCGCTGGTTGGTGGAAAGCACATTCACACGTAAAAGTCAGGAGGGACACCTGGGGAACGAACCCAGCCCTAGACCAGACAATGCAGCTCATGGTTCCGGTGCCAGGGAAAATAAACTGTCATTGCTTCTGACTGTGAAAACCAGTAGTGGTTGGAATGGAGGAAGAAACTGCCTGTCTCTCAGCAGAGTCTGTTTGTTTAGAAGGTCTCCACAGTCCTAGAATGTCCCCAAACTCACCCACTCTGGGAACCACAACCAAGGCAACAGCTAAAGGGGTGCCAGTTGCATACAGAAAGTGGGAGCAGTGCTTGGAAGAGGGGCAAGTGAAGAACAAGTGGCACTGTTCCCTCTCAGACCCCTCCTCCACATACAGCGCCACAACTTGGTGAAACAGGTTGCCCAACACTAATGAATACCTAAGAGTCCGCCCCTTACAATGTAGCCGGTGCAACAGCTCTACCTAAGACACAGAGGCAAATGCAGGAGTCTGCCAAGTGGAGGAGACAGAAAAGTATGGTTCAAGAGAGGGGGTACATCAAAGTTCCAGTAGAAGAACTAAGTGATGAGGAGATAACCAACCTAATAAATGCAGAGTTCAAATCCCCAGTGATAACAATGCTCACAGACTTGACAGATATGCTTGAGTAGGGCAAATACATAAGGAATAAGTGAAGGCTATGTTAAGTGAAACAAAGGAAAATTCACATGAAACCAATGAATGAAGGGAAGGAGGCCTGGGTTCAAATCAATGATTTGGAACATAAGGAAGAAATAAACAGCCAACTAGTACAAAGTGAAAAAACAAGAATTGGAAAAAAAAAAAGAAGCTTAGGAACCCTTGGGACAACTTTAAATATGCCAACATCTAAATCATATGGGTGCAGGTAGGAAAAGAGAAAGAGCAAGAAACTGAAAATTTATGTGAAAAAACAATGAAGGAAAGCTTCCCAAATTTGGTGAAGGAAATAGGCATACAAGTCCAGAAATCGGAGTCCCCCAAACAAGCTAGATTCAAATCAAACCATACCAAGGCACATCATAATGAAAATGCCAAAGATTATAGATAAAGACAGTATAATCATAGTAATGAAATCACTGGAAACAGCCTAAGTGCCCATCAGTAGATGATTGGATTAAAAAACTTTGGTACATTTTCACAATGGAATACCATATAGCAGAAAGAAAGAAGGTCCTACCTTTTGCAACAACATGATTGAAACTGGAGAGTATTACGCTTAGAGAAATAAGTCAGTCAGTGAAAGACAAATACCATATGATCTCACCCATTACAGGACACTAATGAGCAAAACAAACAGGCAAAACAGAACCAGAGACATGAATACAAGGAACAAACCTTCAGTAAGCAGAGGAGAGGGAGAAGCGGGGAGAAGGAGGCAAAGGAGGGGAACAGTTTAGTCAAGGAACTAGCATGGATGACTCATGGACATGGACAACAAGTGGGATTGACTTTGGGGGTAAACGGGTGTGTAGGGAAGGGGAGAGAAGCGGGGAGGGGAAGGGGATGAATGTAATACAACAACAATAAAATAAAATAAGAAGAAACCAGTTTCTCAAAAAAAAAAAAAAAAAAAAAAGATAAAGACAGACTCTTTAAAACAGGAAGAGAAAAGAAAGGAGTTACCTACTATAGGGTTTCTGTAAGACTATCAGCTGATTTCTCAAAATAAACTTTGCAGGCAAGAAGGGACTGGCAAGAAGTGTTCAAAGTGATGAAAAGCAAGGACTTACAACCAAGATTACTCTATCCAGAAAGGCTATCATTTAGAATATAAGGGCAGATAAAGTGCTTCCCAGACAAGGTAAAGTTAAAGGAGTTCATCATCACCAAGCCATTATTATATGAAATGTTAAAGGGACTTATTTAAGAAAAAGAAGATCAAAACTATAGGCATTAAAATAACAACAAACACAACTATCGACAACAAAGTTTAAAATAAGAAAGACAAACTGCTTTGAGCAAACAACCAGAAGAGAAACAGAATCATAGGTATGGGGATCGTTTGGAGGGTTATCAGCTGTGAGTGGGAAGGAAGAAAAATGGGGAAATGGTACAGGAATTAGGAAACATAATTGGTGGGTACAAAATAGACAAGAGGATGTTAAGAATAATATAGGAAACCCAGGTTTCTATTTTCAAAAAAAGGGGGAAGGAGCACAAAATGGAGTGCAAATAGCCTCTTCAACAGTGGTGTTGGGAGAATTGGACAGGTACATGCAAAAAAATGAAAATAGACCACCAACTTACACCATACATCAGAATAAACTCAAGATGGATAAAAGACTTAAAACATAAGCCATGACACCATAAAAGTGCTAGAGGAAAACATAGGGGAAAAAGTTTGGATATACCACACAGCAATATTTTCACCAATACTTCTCCAGGGGAGGACCATGAAATGGGTTGGGTACACAGTCAGATACGAATTACTCACTAAATCCTCATTTTATTTTGGGTGAAGGATTTGAAGATAGCTGTGTCATTATTAAAATAACTAAGCCACAGCAATCAGACAAGAATAAGAAATTAAAAGGCATCTAATTGAAAGGAAAGAAGTAAAATTCATTATTTGCAGATTACATGATACTGTATGTATAGAACCCTGAAAATTCTACCAAAAACTGCTAAAACTGATAAATGAATTCATTAAGTAGCAGGGTACAAAGTAAATATCCAGAAACCAGTTGCTTTTCTATGCACCAGTAATGAAGTATCAGAAAGGGAAACTAAAAAAATAATCCCATTTTTACAATAGCTTAAAAATACCTAGGAATAAAGCCCTGGCTGGTAGTACAGTGGATGAGGCGCTGGCCTGTGAACCCAAAGGTCGCTGGTTAAATTCCCCAATCAGGGTACATAACCAGGCTGCAAGCCAGGTCTCTAGCCAGGTCCATGGCTGGAGGAAGGTAAAAGGCAACCATACATTGATGTTTCTTTCCCTCTCTGACTCTCTCCCTTCCTCTCTCTCAGGAAATAATAAAGTCTTAAAAAAAAATGACCTAGGAATAAATTTAACCAAGGGTGTAAAAGACCTCTACTCAGAAAATTATAAGACACAGAAGAAAGAAATTAAAGAAGATACAAATAAGTGGAAGCACATACTGTGTTCATTGCTAGATTAACATCATTAAAATGCCCATATACCCAAAGCAATCTATATGTTCAACAAAATACCTATCAAGATTCCAATGGTGGGTTTTACTATTAACTTCCAGTCAAGACAGTGGGATAGGTAAACATTGCTCACCTCCTCACACAACCACATCAAAAGTACAGTGAAAATATATAACAGTCATCATTCAGAACAGTCAGAAATTGAGTTGAATGGAAGTCTGACAACTATGGAATTGAAGAAATCACATCCATCCAGACTGGTAGGAGGGGCAGTGACATGGAATAGGCAGGTTTCATATCCATATGTGGTTAATAAAAATTCAGGGGGAGTATCTCAGGAGTGAGGTGTCCCAGCCCCCTAGCCCAGGGTTCCAGTGCAAAGAAGATAAGTCCGCATAACTTCTAGCTGCGACAATAGCAGGGATTGAGTTAATGGAATAAACCAAGCAGTTCCCCTTAAAGAACCCACACACAGACTTACTCAGATTCACACCCTCTGAGCTTCAGTACCCAAGCAGCTTTAAAGGCACCAGTGGCACATAGAAAGGAACTAAAGTGTCCGGCATCAAGGTGAGAGCTGGGGGAAAGTTTTCTCCCAGACAGAAAGGTGGGAAGAAGCCATTGCCCCTTTTCTAAACCCTCTCCCAACAGAGCCAAAGAGCTGGCAGGCATTTGCCATATCTGAGACTCCAACAACCTGGCCAATATTGTTTGTCCTGACCTGGATATCCCTTGAGACTGCATTTCACCCACTTATGGGTCCACCCAAGTGTTAACAGTGATTTTTCAATATGAATTTCTGGTCTTGGCTCATGTTTCACAACTTCCTAAATCCTATCAAACAAGCAACAGCCAGCTTCAATAAGCTTCTGGCCCCCAAACCTCTTGTTCAGTGGCCCCAGGTCTGGCACTAGCAGCAGCCAGCCTAAATGCACAGCTTTGCTTTGCCTGGGAATCTCCAGCCCAGCACAAGTAGCA
This sequence comes from Noctilio leporinus, assembly GCA_004026585.1. Classification (NCBI taxonomy): domain Eukaryota; kingdom Metazoa; phylum Chordata; class Mammalia; order Chiroptera; family Noctilionidae; genus Noctilio; species Noctilio leporinus. The sequence continues at coordinate 28,640 of PVIW01007220.1, read as the reverse complement.
GCCATCTCAGATTGCTTTATACAGCTTAGGTAGGGTGGCCCCCAGAAAACACAGGTGAAGGCTGACCTTGGCCTGCACCACCTGGGAAACCCCAGGGCCAATGCACCCAAAGAACAACTACAGTCCATGTTGGAGCATTACCATCCTACCCCTGCACAGGTGACCTCCATGGAGCATGAAGCTGGTGGTCAGTGATCACAGCCAGTCCTTGCAGCTAACTGGCCTGGGTAAATTCCACCTATTGACCTTCCAACAGCCATCAAGGCTCAACTACAAGAGGAGAGTGTACTCAGCCTACACAAAGGGCACACCTTGAGTACCCAGCTTGGGGACAGGGGAGGCTGTGTTACTGAACCCTACTATATTAGGCTATACTACCAAGACATGGAATCATAGAAGCTTTACCTAATAAGCAGAAACAAACACAGAGATGCTGCCAAAATGAGGAGACTAAGAAACATGACCCAAATGAAAGAACAGATCAAAACTCCAGAAAAAGAACTAAACACAAGGGAGATAAGCAATCAGATACAGAGTTTAAAAACACTAGTTACATGGATGATCAAGGAACATAACGGACCTCAACAGCATAAAAAAGATTCAGTCAGAAATGAAGGATACATTTATTTCACTAACTGAAATAAAGAACAATTTACATGTCAGAAACAGCAGACTGGATGAAGCCAGGAATCAAATCAATGATATGGAACATAGGAAGCAAAAAACAACTAATCAGAACAAGAAGAAAAAAAAAAGAACTCCCCCAAAATGAGGATAGTGTAAGCAACCTCTGGCACAATCTCAAGAGGTCCAACATGCAGATCATAGAGGTGCCAGAAGGAGATGAGAAAGAGCAAGAAATTGGAAATCTATTTTTAAAATAATAGAAAACTTCTCTAATTTGGTGAAGGAAATAGACATGCAAGTTCAGGAAGCAAAGAGTCTCAAACAAGTTGGACCCAACGAGGTCCACTCCAAGGCACGTTATAATTAAAATGCCAAAGATTAAAGATAAAGAGAGAATCTTAAAAGCAGCAAGAAAAAAGCAGAGTGTTATCTACAGAAAAGTTCCCATAAGGTTGTCAGCTGATTTCTCAAAAGAAACTTTGCTGCCTAGAAGGGACTGGCAAGAAGTACTCAAAATGATGAAAAGCAAAGACCTACAACCTAGATTATTTTAGTAGCAAAACTATCATTTAGAATTTAAGAACAAATAAAGTGCTTCCCAGACAAGGTAAAGCTAAAGGAGTATACAATCACTGAGCCATTATTATACGAAATGTCAAAGGGACTTATTTAAGAAAAAGAAGATCACAACTATGAACATTAAAAAGGCAATAAATTCACAACTATCAACTATTGAATCTAAAAAACAAACTAAGCAAACAAGAACAGAAAAGGAATCATGGATACGGAGAGTGTTTTGATGGTTGCCAGATGGAGGGGGGTATGGATGAATGGGTGAAAAGGTGAAGGGATTAAGAAGTACAAATAGGTAGTTATAGAACAGCCATGGAGATGTAAAGTACAGATAGGAAATGGAGTAGCCAAAGAACTTATTTGCATGACCTGTGGATATGAATGGTATGGGAACTGCCTGAGGGAGTGAGGAGTGCTGGGTGTAGGGGTCAAAGAGGGAAAAATTGGGATAACTGTAATAGCATAATCAATAATATATAATTTTTAAAAGCTATTGATGGCATATTAAACAAGACTAGAACAAATATTCAAAAAAGTTAGATGGAATCACAAAAGACCTTGAAAAGTCATAGCAATCTTGAGAAAAAAAGAATAAAGATGGAGGAGTCATGCTACCTAACATAAAAATTACTACAAGGCCATAATAATCAAAATAGCATGGTACTGGCATAAGAACTTACAAAAGGATCAATGGAACAGAATAGATAGCCCAGAAATAAACCCATACCTATGTGGTCAATTAATATTTGACAAAGAAGGCAAAAGGCAAAAACACACAATGGGGTACAGATGGTCTACTCAATAAACGGTGTTGGGAAAATTGAACAGATACATGTGAAAAAATGAAACCAGACTAACTTCTTACACCATATACAAGAATAAACTCAAAACAGATGAAAGACTTAGATGTTAAGACTCAAAACTATAAAAATCCTAGAGGAAAATGTAGACAGTAAACTTTTGGACATTTCTTGCAACAATACTTTTTCCTTGGGCAAGAAAAACAAAGGGGATTACATCAAACTAAAAAGTTTTTTACAGCAAAGGAAACTATCAACAAAACAAAACAACAACCCACTGAATGGAGGAACATATTTTCCAATGATACATCTGATAAAGGGTTAATATCCAAACTTTATAAAAATCTTATACAACTCAACATAAAAAAATTAAACAATTCATTTTAAAAAATGGGCAAAGGACCCAAACAGACACTTCTCTGACCCCTTCCCCACAAAGCCATGAAACTGGTCACCCTGAATTGATGAATAACTAAGGCTCTGCTCCTTACAATTGCACCCAGGTAGGGAGTCCAAGCATCTCTACTTAAAACACAGAAACAAAACACAGTGAAGCTGCCAAATTGAGGAGGCAAGGAAATATGGTCCAACCCTGGCTGAGGTGGCTTAGTGGATTGAGCACCACTGTAGGAACCCAACGGTCTCTGGTTCGATTCCCAGTCAGGGCACTTACCCAGGTTGTAAGCCAGGTCCCCAGCTAAAGGCAGGTGAAAGGCAACCATACGCTGATGTTTCTCTCCTTTCTCCCTTCCCTTCTCTCTAAAAATAATAAATAAAATCTTTTTAAAAAAAGAGAGAGAACTAAGCAAAACAGAGATAGCCAAATTATCAGATGCAGAGTTCAAAACACTGATGATAAGGATGCTCAAAGAACTCACTTAGTATGACAAATACATAAGGGAAGAAATGAAGGCTACACTAAGTGAAATAAAGAAAAATACAGGGAGTTCCAGCAAGATGGCGGAGGAGTAAGTGAAGCTACACCAATCTCCTCCCAGGTCACATCTGGAATTACTTTTTTGGAGAAAAAGTCAGCTGGAATTACCAACAGAATCCCAGATGGAAAGATAGGTCCTATAACCTAAAGATAGGACAGAACAGAAGAGGATGCTTCATCACAACATGATTGGTAGGAATCGTGGAAACTCGAGAAGGCTGGCTGGGTCCCCACCAGAGGCAGCAGCTGAAGGGACAGAGCCAGGGGTTCCACCTGAGAAGGGGAGGGTTCTGGTCCCCCAACTGGGTGTCCCAGCTACAGTAACACCCTGGAGAGCAGAGCAGCATCCAGCTGAGAAGGGCAGAAAGCCCTGGAGTTTGCTGGCTTGAGAGAGCATTGGAGACAGAGAATTACGAAGTTGACCACGGCAAAAATACATTGGCACCCACCTACCCTGGGCTCCAGTGGAGGGAGGGCACAGTGGACTGGAGACACGTGGGGAGAGTTTGCATCAGCGGCTTGGAGCAGAGAAGTGGGGAAGAGGCTCTGGGCATCCCAGCACTGACTTATCGCCCACACCTGGGCAGACTGCTCTGCGCCAAGCAGCTTGGGGTGGGGGGTGGGGGGTCCTCATAGTCCCGCCCACTGGAAGCAATCTGCCCCACCCAGCAGCACCTGATCACAATTCTTTGATTTACATCTCAATAAATCTCTCCCTTCCTGCTATGTCTGAGCTTAGATACAATAGTTGGCGCCTGAAGAGGTATTTCTCACCCAGGAGTGCTTGGTCTGGGGGCTAATCACAGATTCATTGATTTACATCTGAATCTGTCCCACCAGGCTGCACCTGAGCTGGTGGCTGATCCATTGGATTACAATTGAATTTCTCAGTTTAGCCCAGCAGGGCCTGAGTTTGGTAGCTGATTCATTGATTTACAACTGAATTGGCCTGCATCTGAGTCACAGATTGATAGGATTACAACTAAATCAATCCTTCCAGCCTAGCAGTTCCTTAGCCTGGCAGCTGATCACAGTCTGATTGGATTACAATGTAACCTAAAAGTGGGGAGAAAAAGAAACAGTTCATCACCAAAAGGAAAGGAGGAATCACCAGAAAGACCACTAAATGAAACAGAGGCAAGCAAGCTATTGGATATGGAATTCAAACTAATGATGATAGAGAAACTCATTCAGCTCAGCCTGCTCAAAGAAAACTCAACTCCAGGGGAACTACAAAGAACTCCAGGGAAGCCACAAGGAGCTTATTGAGAACTATACCAGAATTAAAAAGGACATAGAAACTATCAGTAAGAGCCAGGAAGAAATGAAGAATATAATTTCTGAATTGAAGAATACAGTAGAAGGAATCAACAGCAGGCTAGAGGAAGCAGAGGATCAGATCAGCGAGCTGGAGGACAACGTAGAAAAATATTCCAAGACAGTGCAACAGAATGAAAAAAGGCTGAACAAGAATGAAGAGGTTTTAAGAGAGCTGCAGGACAACATGAAAACACAATAATTTCCATATCATAGGGATATCAGAAGGAGAAGAGAAACAAAGGATGGGAAACCTGTTCGAGAAAGTAATGATAGAAAACTTCCCTAACATGATGAGTGAAAACATTACTCAGGTTCAGGAAGCACAGAGGGTCCCAATGAGGATGAATCCAAACAGACCCAAGACACATTATAATTAAAATGGCAAATTTCAAAGATAAAGAGAGAATCCTCAATCCTAAAAGCATCAAGAGAGAAACAGCAAATAACATAAGGGGGCTCCAATAAGGTTATCAAATGATTATTCAACAGAAACAATACAAGCCAAAAGGGAATGGCAAAAAATATTCCAAGTCATGGGAAACAAAGGCCTGCCAGCAAGGCTCTCATTCAAAATGGAAGGAGAAATAAGGAGTTTCCCAGACAAAAGAAGACTAAAAGAATACTTCTCTACCAAACCAGCATTGCAAGAAATGCTTAAGGTCTACTTTAAAAAAATGAAGAAACAGAGAGAGAAAGAGAGAAACACAGGTACAAATGGGGGAAATGGCAATAAATAAGTATCAATTAATAATAACCTAAAATGTAAATGGGTTAAATGGATAAGAAAACATGACCCACATAATATGCTGTCTTCAAGAGACCCACCTCAGAACAAAAGATTGACACAGATTGAAAGTGAAGGGATGAGAAAATATATATCAAGCAAATGGACATGAAAAAAAGGCTGAAGTAGCAATACTTATTTCAGACAAAATAGATTTTATGATGAAGCCCATAAAAAGAGGCAAAGAAGGACATTTCATAATACTTAAGGGAATAACCCATCAAGAAGAAATAACTCTGGTGAACATATATGTACCCAACATAGCAGCTCCCAAATATATAAGGAAAATCTTGGAGGGCTTCAAAAAGGATATAGAAAGCAACATACTAATATTAGGGGATTTTAATACCTGATTATCAACAATGGACAGATCTTCCAAACAAAAAAAACACCAAGGGTATTGGGGTATTGAACAACACTCTAGAGGAAATGGACCTAACTGATGTATACATAACCTTTCACCCCAAAGAAGCAAAATACACATTCTTTTCAAATGAACATGGAACATATTCAAAGATAGACCATACGGTAGGTCACAAGACAAGCTTTCACAAATATAGGAAAATTGAAGTCATACCAAGCATCTTCTCAGATCACATTGGCTTGAAACTAGAAACCAATCTCAAGGGAAAAAACCAAAAACACTCGAACTCATGGAGACTGAATAACATGCTTTTAAGTAATGAATGGGTTAACAATGAGATCAAAAATGAAATCAAAAAGTTTCTGAAAACAAATGACAATGAATACACAACAGCCCAAAACCTATGGGACACAGCAAAGGCAGCCCTCAAAGGAAAATGCATAGCAATACAGGCCTACCTAAAAAGGTCAGAAGAAGCTTATACAAACAACCTAACCATAAAGTTACAAGAACTAGAGGAGCAACAACAAACAAAACCCAGAGCAAGTAGAAGGAAGGAAATCATCAAGATCAGAGCAGAATTAAATAACTTAGAGACTCAAACTACAACTCGAAGAATCAGTAAGTCCAAGAGCTGGTTCTTTGAAAAAGTAAACAAAATTGACAAACCTTTAACCAGATTCATCAAGAAAACGAGAGAGAGGACCCAAATAAATAGAATCAGAAATGACAAAGGACAAATCACAACTGAACTTCAGAAATACAAAGGATTGTAAGAAATTACTACAAACAACTGTATGACAAGAAATATGACAACCTGAGTGAAATGGACACATTTCTGAAAATGTATAATCTACCAAAGCTGAATCCAGAAGAACCAGAAAGCCTAAATAGACCAATAACAACTAGTGAAATTGAAGAGGTAATCCAAAATCTCCAAAAGCACAAGAACCCCGGACCAGATGGCTACACAGGTGAATTCTACCAAACATTTAAAGAAGAACTAACTATTATTGATTAATGCTTCTCAACCTATTCAAAAAAATCCAAGAAGAGGGAAGACTCCCAAACTCTTTCTATGAGGCCAATATTATTCAAATCCCAAAACCAGGTGAAGACACAACTAAGAAAGAAAACTATAGGCCAATATCTCTGATGAACATAGATGCTAAGATTCTCAACAAAATATTGGCTAACCGGATCCAGCAATATATTAAAAGGATCATACACCATGATTAAGTGGGTTTCATCCCAGAGATGCAAGGATGGTACAACATCCACAAATCAATAAATGTAATACACCACATCAACAAAATGAAAGACAAAAACCATATGATCATATCAATGGATGCTGAAAAAGCATTTGATAAAGTACAGCAACCATTTATGATAAAAACACTTAGCAAAATGGGAATAGAGGGAGCATACCTCAACATCATAAAGGCCATCTATGAGAAACCTGAAGCCAACATCATACTTAATGGACAAAAACTAAAAGCTTTCCCCCTAAGACCAGGAACAAGACAAGGCTGTCCACTTTCTCCACTTCTGTTCAATACTGTTCTGGAAGTTCTAGCCATAGCTATCAGAGAAGAAAAAGAAATCAAAGGTATCCAAATTGGAAAGGAGGAAGTCAAACTGTCATTATTTGCATATGATATAATAGTGTATATACAAAACCTGATAGACTCCCATCAAAAACTTACTTGACCTAATAAGCAAGTTTAGCAAAATAGCTGGATATAAAGTCAATATTAAGAAATCAAAAGCATTTTGTATACCAAAATGAAACATCAGAGATAGAAGCTAGAAAACAAATCCCATTTACTACAGCAACAAGAAAAATAAAGTACTTAGAAAGAAACTGAACCAAGGAAGTAAGAGATCTGTACTCAGAAAATTACAGAACATTGAAGAAAGAAATTAAGGAAGATACAAATAAATGGAAGCATATACCATGTTCATGGATAGCAAGAATTAACTTCATTAAAATGTCCATACTACCCAAAGCAACCTATAGATTCAATGCAATCCCAATTAAAATACCAATGGCATACTTCACAGAGATAGAAAAAATACTTCAAAAATTTATATGGAGCCAAAAATGCCCATGAATAACCATAGCAATCTTGAGAAAGAAGAACAAGGTAGGAGGAATCACAATACTGGACATCAAACTACACTACAAGACTGCTGTAATCAAAACAATCTGATACTGGCATAAGAATAGACATATAGATCAATGGAACAGAATAAGAGCCCAGAAATAAACCCAGGACTTAATGGTTAATTAATATTTGACAAAGGGGGAAGGAACATAAAATGAAGTAAAAATAGTCTCCTCAACAAGTGGTGTTGGGAAAACTGGACAGCAATATGCAAAAGGATAAAACTAGACCATCAACTTACACCATACACCAGAATAAACTCAAGATGGATAAAGGACTTAAACATAAACAGTGCCACCATAAAGGTCCTGGAGGAAAATAAAGGCAGTAAAATTTTAGACATCCTATGCAGAAATATGTTTACTGATACTTCACCAAGGGCAGAGGAAATAAAAGAACAAATAAACAAATGGGACTATATCAAACTGAAAAGTTTCTGTTGAGCTAAAGAGAACACCAGCAAAAGGGAACCAACTGTATGGGAAAATGTTTTTGCCAATGATACCTCAGACAAGGGTTTGATCTCCAAAATACATAAAGAACTTATGCAAAAAAAAAAAAAAAAGAACTTATCCGACTCAACACTAGGGAGACAGACAGCCCAATTAAAATAAAAAATGGGCAAAAGACCTGAACAGACAACTCTCTGAGGAAGACATACAAAGGGCCCAATGGCATATGAAAGAATGCTCAACATCCCTAACCATCAGAGAGATGCAAATTAAAACCACAATAAGATCCCACCTCACACCTGTCAGAATGGCAATCATCAACAAATCAACAAACAACAATGTTGGCAAGGATGTGGGGAAAAGGGAACCCTGGTGCACTGTTGGTGGGAATGTAAGCTGGTGTAGCCACTATGGAAAACAGTACGCAGTTTCCTTAAAACACAAAAAATGGAACTGCCTTTTGATCCAGCACTTCCACTACTAGAACTATACCTGAAGAGCCCTGAAACACCAGTTCAGAAGAACCTATGTACCCCTACATTCATAGCAGCACTACTTACAATAGTCAAGTGCTGGAAACAGCCTAAGTGCCCATCAGTGGATGATTGGATCAAAAAACTTTGGTACATTTACACAATGGAATACTATACAGCAGAAAGAAAGAACTCCTACCCTTTGCAACAACATGGATGGAACTAGAAAGTATTATGCTTAGTGAAATAAGCTAGTCAGTGAAAGACAAATACCATAAGATTTCACCCATTACAGGACAATAATGAACAAAACAAACAAACAAGCAAAACAGAACCAGATACATGAATACAATGAACAGACCTTCAGTGGGCAGAGGGGAGAGGGGAGCGGGGAGGAGGAGGCAAAGAAGGGGAGCAGTTTAGTTAAGGAACTAAGATGGAAGAACCATGGACATAGACAACAAGTAGGATTGACTTTGTAGGGGAGCAGATGGGTGGGGAAGGGGACAGGGTGAAGTAAAAAGGGATGGATGTAATACAACAACAATAAAATTAAATTAAAAGTGAGAAAGACCTGTTATAGATGAAAAGAAACTTAAGAGATGTACCAACGAGAGAAAATGTACTTGTTGCCCTGTTCAGATCTCCCATTGAACCAACTATAAAAAACACATTTTTGAATCAAGTAAAGAAATTTGAGTAAGGACTAGATATTAGATCATAAAAAGCTAGATATTAGAAGATAATAAAAACAGATTTTTGAATCAAGTGAAAAATTTGAGTTAAAAAAAAAAAAAAAAAAAAAAAAAAAAAAAAAAAAA
>PVIW01007220.1:0-19221 GCA_004026585.1 Noctilio leporinus | reverse complement strand
GGAAGAGCAACAAATGGAAAACTTACTTGAAAAAATAATGAAAGAAAACTTCCCTAATTTGGCAAAGGAAATAGACATATAAGTCCAGGAAGCACAGAGTCCCAAACTAGTTGGACCCAAAGAGGACTACACCAAGGTACATTATAATTAAAATGCCAAAGGTTAAAGATAAAGATGGAATCTTAAAAGCAGCAAGTGAATGGCAGATAGTTACCTACAAAGGGGTTCCTATAAGAGTATCAGCTGATTTCTCAAAGGAGACTTTGTAGGCAAGAATGAACTGCCAAAAAGTATTCAAAGTGATGAAAAGTAAGGACCTAAAACCAAGATTACTCTATCCAGCAAAGCATTTAGAAAGAGCAGATAAAATGCTTCCCAGACAAGGTAAAGCTAAAGGAGTTCATCATCACCAAGCCATTGCATACTATCATATGCAATGTTAAAGGGACTTATTTAAGAAAAAGAAGATTAAAACTATCAATAGTAAAATGACAACAAAATCAAAACTATCAACAACTGAATCTGAAAAACAAAAACAAGCTAAGCAAACTGGAACAGGAGCAGAATCATAGATATGGAGACCATATGGAGGGTTATCAGAGGGGAGAGTGAAGGGGGAAAATGTGGGAAAAGGTACAGGGACTAAGAAGCATAACTGGTAGGTACAAAATAGACAGGGGGATGTTAAGAACAGTAAAGGAAATGGAGAAGCAAAAGAAGTTATATGCATGACCCATGGACATGATTGCTGAAGGGAAGGGTGCTAATGGGTGGAGGGGGCAAGGGGAAAAATTGGGAGAACTTTAATAGCATAATAAATAAAATATACTTTAAAAAAGTGTGGTACCAATGCTTGAGTGATGGTTGAGAATCTGTTCAAAGTGATCCACATTCTGGTAGGACTGCAACAAGCAGAACTCCTGAGAATGTTGAACAAAGACTGGCGACTGACAATGTGAGAATTAGAAGCTGATCTGGGAATCCAAAAACTACTGGGTCCGAGATTTTGATCTAGGTTCTTGGCATGAAACATGTTATGGTAAAATTCATTTCACGGCTTCTGTTACCAGTGTAGAAGGAACATCATGCTGCGGTTACTAATGACATGATTCAAGTTGCCACCAATGAACCAGATTTCCTTAAGAAGGTCTTAACTTTGAAGGGAACTGAGGCATCATTGTTTCTTGTATCTCTTTCAAAAAATGCCTCTATTTTTTCATATTATATAGCTGGATACCTTCTGGACAGACTTCATATATATTTGCATTTTTAGAGATATATCTACATTTTTTGGTAAAATATCCATCAACTTAATATAAAGCTACTAAAATAATTTATCGTGTCTTCCCACACCTTTTTCTTCAGCTTGTATGCCATAATATGAATTTGTACCATTGTTGAACACTCTAATGCAAGAAGTACTTTATCATGTTATGTTTATTGTTTTAAATAATGTAAAATCAGATTCAGCCCTCTTTATCAAGGAGTAAGAGAAAAATTCTACCTCCAACTGCTGTTTTCCACTCTCCATCTCCCCTGTCCCTTGCTGGAGTCACACAGAACTCCCAAGTTCACTAAATCTTGGAATCTCAGGGAAGAGCCTGATCTTCAGGCTGTTGCTATCACTGTGGGAAGCTTCCTGCCCAAGCCTCAGTTGTTCCACTGCCCATAGCTCCAAAGGCTGTGGCTTAGAGCTCAGTTTGCATGTTGGTGAAGCTAACTTGTTAAGACATCCTGGTCCTCCAGGATTAGGGAAGGAGTCAAAGTCAGGCCCCAAGGTAGGCAGAACTCAGACACCTCCCCATTCCCTTAAGGACAGGGAACTCCCACTTCCTGTTGGAGTTGGGATCCAGTCCCTTCTCCCTCAACTTTTCAAGTCAACATCCCCCACCCACCCACCCACATAGTCTAAATCTCTGCCTTTGAGAGCCTAGATTGTCCAAAACATGTCTCTTAACTCTCTGAAGGGGTAAGAGATGGGTGTTACTTTCAAACCTACAAAGAAAATGCCTGTACTGCTTTGGTAATGAGTCAGCTGACAAGCAGGGAAACTGGCCCCAATTCTGAATGAGGTCATCTGACAGTAAATCACACTACTGCATACAAAAGCCTCATGATTTAACTCCGATCCAACTTTCCAGGGGTGTATCTGGGGATTCTGTCTCATGTATATAATGTTCTCACTTGTTCAAATATTTTTTATCTCCTACTCCAGCTGGCTCACCCCTAGTCATCCCTTAAAGTCATGTGAATCCTCAAAAATGTGTCAGGGCTCCAGGTTGGCATCTGTAATATGCTTGGCCTTTCTTTTGTGGTCATAAGCTGACTGCAATAGTGCCTCACACCAGGATTCCAAGCAGGAGTGTGCCAGAAAGCCTCCGTGTTTTATTTTTTCACAGGAAGGAAACCATTTATCCAGAACCCCCTGCAGTTTTCCCCTCACAGCTCATTGGTCAAAACTGGGCCATGGGGCTACCCCGAGCTGCAAAGAGGCTGGGGAAGCAAGTTCCTGGCAAGCTGAGTAGAATTGCCATACTGGTTCAGACAAATTATGATTTATGCCTAGACTAGTAACACAGTTGCCTCACCTCTCTAAAAATAATGATTCCCCTTAACAAGGAAGGAGGAATGAAATGGCTACTGAAAATTACCATAGAGATCTTGTTCCATTCACTATCCCTTCTGTTTTATTAACATGGTAGGAACTACTACTATCTGTTTGCACCTTCTCCCACAGAAGCAGAATTTTTAGATGTACACATAGTTGGCCAGAATGTTTACCTTTCCCAGACCCCCTTGCAGCTGAGTGTGGCCATGTGGCCAATTTCTAAGAATGGGTTGCAAGGGGAAGAAATAAATACAAGCACCAAGTAGTATGTAGGAAGTCATATCCTTCTTTCCCCTCAACCTGATGGCTGAAATGTGAATGTGGTGGGGAACTATGTTGGACCAACTGGGTGAGGACGTAATGGAACATGGAGACAAGTTGTCTAGGCCCCTGAAAATTTCAGAGAAGAGCTCCTAGGCTAGTTCAGCTCTACAAGAGAAAAACTGTAAACTTCTATCATGTTTAAAACACTGTTATTTTGCAGCCACACTTAAATCCTAATAAATATAACTCCCTCCAATGCCTGACTTAGGTAAGCATGCTTAAGTCTCTCTCACCTCAAACAATCTCTCCCTTGACCCTTTGTTTTTTCTAATTTAGTCAGGCTTTCTCTGTGTTAGAGCAAACAACAGGTACCGACTTCTGACTGTTTAAGCAGAAAAGACAGCTCACAGGCGTATGGAAAGAGACATGTTAATGACCTGTTGCCACATTAATACCACATTTGTAAACAATCACAGGAAAACCTCAGTGGCATTTGACATGAACAGAATTTGGCTTACAAGTCTGTAGGTTTCAGTTTATGTGGGGCTGTCCTGAGCTGGGCTGATCTCAGCTGGACTCACTTGAGTGTCTGGGGTCAATTGTTGGTTGGCTAGAGAGCTCTCTTGATTTTGGCTGAGTTCATTCATATGTCTGAAGCTCAGCTGGGCTTTGGCTGACTAGGATGATCTCAGATGGGATAACTTAGGGAGACTTGGCCTAGTGCCACATGACTTTCATCATCCAACAGGCTAGCCAAGACATGCTCTAATGGCAATGGCAGAGGACAACAGTGAAAGTACTTTAGATTGAATGTGTGTTCCCCCAGAATTCATACGTGGAAAACCTACTGCTGAAGGTTTAGGTTCAAAAGTAACACCCATCTCTTCCTGCTTCAGAGAGTTAAGAGACATGTTTTGGACAATCTAGGCTCTCAAAGTGGGGCCTTTGGGAAGTGATTAGGGCACAAGGGTAGAGCCTTCATAAATGAAATCAGTGTCCTATAAAAGCGGTCCCAGAGAGATTTCTTCTTGCTCTTTTCACCAAGTGAGGACATCATGCAGCAGTCTGCAACTCCACAGAAAGCCTTTACCAGAACCCAACCATGCTGGCACCCTGATCTTGGACTTCCAGCCTCTGGACCTGTGAGAAATAAATTTCTGTTTATAAGCCACCCAGTCAGTGGTATTTTGTAGCAGGAGCCCCAACAGACTAAGACAATGAGCAATCCTAATCACACAAGTGCTTTTCAAGCCTCTGCTTGTGTAAATAAATGGATGTTTGCTAACATCCATTTCCCAAAGCAAGTCATAAGGGTGAGTCCAGATTCAATATGGGACAGTCTGACAAGATAACACGGATGCAGGGAGAGGTGAAAAATTGAGGCCATTAATGCACTCAATTTACCACACCACATTCAGAGATTTTGTTTACAGGGTAGTAGCCAACATCACTCCACAGAGCTGGGCCACTCAAGACACTGTTACAGCGACTGATGTGCATATGACACCATAGTTATACCACAAGACCTTCTAGCACCAGACCCTGGGTGCTGCTGCCATGACTGGCACTGCCCAACAAAAGAATGGATTTTTTTCTGCTTCTGCTTCTTTGCATTAGAAGTTCCTCATGATTCAAAGTCTAGGCTGAGCAGAATTTATTAACAGAGCCTATGATACATGCACATGACAGTTCACAAGAAAAGAGTGGGAAAGTGAGCAGGGAGCTGGCATTTTTAACTAAAACACTGGGAGGTGGGCTCCTTTCCCCACAAATTTTCATAAAGTGGAAAACTGTCCATATGTGGGAAAGGGACTTATGCCAAGGGCAGCTAAAGCAGAACAAGGAGGCAGAGGAGGAAGGGAATGAGGAATACACTAGCCTCTCATTCTCTTCACAGATAAGCTTAAATACTCCTAGTTCATTCTGTAGTAGTTATTAGTAGACTAATAATGAACAATGAAAATTCAGTGGTTTACAACCACAAGCATCTATTTTTCTCATTCATGCTCAAGCTGCAGTATGGCTGGGTTTGGTGCCAGGTTTCAGCTGGGTGTTTGTCTGCTCCATGTGTCTCTCCTCCAGCTCCCTAGGGGTTGTTCTTCTTATGGTGAGTGGTAGGAATGCAAGAGAATGAGTGTGACGCCTTTTAACACACATAATTTTTGCTCACGTTCTATTGGTCAGAAGTCTAGCAGGAAAATATACTCCATCCACTTTCACGTACTGCAAGGTTATGTGGCAAGAGGGGGTGAAGAAGTGGAAAGAATCATCCAGTCTATCACAACTTGTCACCTGACTTCTGACCCTGCTAAGCCATCTGCATCAACAATAACCCAACAACTACTAAACCAAAAAGACAGTTTTCAGAGGATGAGGAGGCACGCATATGCCACATAATGCAATACCTTGTAGGCAGTGGTTAGGAGTTTGGATTTCATTCTAAGGGTAGAGAAAACTAATGATTGGATACGTGCCCACAGTGGTCTTTTTATAATGTAGATATTGTCATTCATGCCTCTACTAAACTTTCAATGAATGTCCCATTAGTTTCATAAATGTTTCAGCATTCTGTCTAGGATGCTTTTCCCTCCCTATCTACTTAGTAAACTCCTATTCGTCTTTCAAAACCTTTCTCAGCTTCCTAAATAGAGGACCATGCCTCACTCTGTATTTTCTTTTTTGTTCCCCTCTGTGTTTTCTTAGGACATAATACACACCTCTATTTTTATTTGTTTATATTTTAAATGCTTTAAAAATTTTTTTTTAATTATTATTTCCATAGAGACAGAGAAGGGAGAGAGGCAGAGAAAGGGAGAAACATCAACGTATGGTTGCCTTTCGCCTATCTCCAGCCATGGACCTCTCTGGCTGGGGAATCGAACCAGTGACCCTTGAGTTCGCAGGCTAGTGCCTTATCCACTGTGCCACCAGCCAGGGCTCCACATCTCTATTTTAAAAATCACTTATCGTACTGCTTCACTTACTAGTCTGACTTCTCTACCAGATATTATAATTGAGGGCAGGGGCTGCATACCGACAGCTCTTAATATGGTTTGGCACCTGGACTATAATAGATGCTTGATAAAAGCCAGCTAGATGGAAGCATTAATTTCTATCTATAGAGTGTATCAGTGACCTGGTGAAGTGCTTCAAACTGAGGTGAAATCGTAACAGTTTTTATGCCCCTTTATCATCTCCAGGTATTCCCCTTCCTTTGTTCACCTGGTATCCTGCTCCTATCTCTCCCTATCCTAATATTAAAACCTGCTTTTAAATGCTTTTAAAAAAAATACCAATGGAGCACAAAACCAAGAGATAGGAAACCTTATTTCCTGTTGACCTTTGCCACTGACTAGCTTGAGGGTCCTTGGGCACGTTTCTTCCTCTCTGAGCTTTAGGCCCCTCATTTGTGAAATGAGCTTGAATGTCCCTGCCAATTATTAAAGGGCTCTGTAAGAACATCTCTAGAAAAATGACACACAACAACAGTGAAGGAAAAATGGGTTGCCTTGGGCAAAGGATGCAAGGGAGGTCAACCTTTTCTTTATATCTTATATTAGTTTCCCAGGACTGCTGTGACAAAATGTCACAAATTAGGTGGCATAAGACAACAGAAATTAGTTCTCTCACAGTTGTGGACTCTGGAATACCAGAATAAAAATGTTGGTTGGGGATAAGGTGCCAGCCTGCAAACCCAAAGGTTGCTGGTTCAATTCCCAGACAGGGCACATAACCAAGTTGCAAGCCAGGTCTCCAGCCATGTCCATAGGGGGAGGCAGGAGAAAGGCAACCATACATCAATGTTTCTCTCCCTCTCTGCCTCTCTCCCTTCCTCTCTTTCTGGAAATAATAAATAAAATAAAATAAAATAAAAATGTTGGCTGGGTCATTCTCCCTATGAGGGCTATTGGAGAGAATGCTTGCTTCCTTGCCTCTTCCAGGTTCTGGTGGCCTCAGGCATTCCCTGACTGTGACTTCATCACTCTGGTATCTGCCTTCTTGGTCACCTTGCCTCCTCCTCTTTCATTTGCTGGATTTATGGCCCAGCCGAGTGAACCTGGATGATCTTATCTCAAAATTCTTAGCTTAATTATATCTTCAAAGACCCTTTTTCCAAATAAGATAACATGTACAGGTTTCAGGGATCTGGGTGTGGAAATGCTTTAAAAAAAATTTTTTTTTTTTTGTCCTTATTTATTTTTAGAGAGGGGGAAGGGAGGGAGAAAGAGAGAGTGAGAAACATCAGTGTGAGAGAAAAACACCTACTGGTTGTCTCTTGTACATGCCCTGACTGGGGACTGAACCTGTAATCCAGGCATGCACCATGACTGGGAATCAAACCTGGTGATACTTAACTTTGTGGGAAAATACCCAAACAATTCAGTCACACCAGTCAGGGCTGAATGTGGATATATCATTTATTTGGGGGGGGGGGGTCACCATTCAACCTACTACATACATACCTATTTGTACATTCTGAATTAGTATCATGTACAAATTTACAAAAGAAAGGAAAGAAAGAAGGAAGGGAAAAAAAACTCATGCGACTGAACAAGTATTCAAGTTTCTACTTTTCTGCCTCATGTTCAATCCAATTTTGTTCTTACAGAATCTGGCTTAGAAATATCTGCCCCCTCCTGGCCCAATTTTTATTTAGTATTGAAATCATGTTCTAGGAAATAAAAATGGAACTCTCATCCCATGGGGGTGTAATAGGACAGTAGTAAAACTACTTTGAAAACCAATGGGTACTATTTGGCAAAGCTGAACATATGCAAACCCTCCAGATCAGTAATTCCACTCCTACATCAATATCCTCAAGAAATCTTTCCAGTGATCCACTTAGCTAAGAGACATGGATAAGAATGTTCATAGCAGCAGAGTTCACAGTAGCATGAAATGTGAAACAACCAAATGCCCATCAGCAATAACACAAATAAGCTGTGCTACTTATAATAGCATGTTACACAGCAGTGAAAATGAATAAACTACAGCTATACTCATTGACATGGTTAAATCTTAACACCATACCATTGTCTAAAAGAAACAAGCAACAGAAGAAAAGATACAATATCATTAATATAAACTCTATTATTTATGATTACAAACACAGCCAAAAAGCATAAAGAAAAACAAGACAAATTTTTAAAAAAGATTTTTATTTTATCATTTTTAGAAAGAGGGGAAAAGAGAGGCAGAGAGGGAGAGAGACATCAATGTATGGTTGCTTTTCACCTGCCTCCAGCCACAGACCTGACTGGAGACCTGGCTTGCAACCTAGTTATGTTGCCCTGGCTAGGAATTGAACCTGAGACCTTTGGGTTCACAGGCCGGCGCCTTATCCACTGTGCTACCAGCCAGGGCTAAGACAATTTATATGAAGTTCTGCATAGTGATTACACTGGAAGTGGGGAGAAAGGAGAATGCACATAGGAAGGAATTTCCAAGAGGCTCCTAAAGCACTGTGGCGTCACCTTGCATAGCGTAGGATGTAGGAACATGAGAGTACAGATGTTATTATGATTCATTGATTGTGCATGCTAGTTTTGTTCTATCTTTAAAATTTTTTAAATTTATTGGTTAATAGGCTCATATAGGTTTCAAGTGTACATTTCTATATACATGATCTGTATATTGCATTTTGTGCACACTACACAAAGTCAAATCATCTTCCATCACCATATGTTTGTCTGTACATATTAGTCTTATACAATATTTAGGTGTGTATGATACATGCAACATCCTGTGAGAAAAACCTACTATAGGTTAAGGATATAGAGCAATAGAAACTCTCACTAATTGTTATGAGGATTAATATTAATGGGGAAAATCATTTTGGAAGGCATTTTTGCAGTATCTTGTAAACTGCAAGTTGTGCATATTCTGTGACCTAACAGTGTCTTTCCTAGGTATTCCTAGGTGCCTTAGAACAGTGATTTTCAAACTTACTAAAACAAACAAACAAACAAACCTCTTATTAAGAAGTACACTTGCCCTTGGCTAGCGTGGCTAGTTGGTTGGAGCATTGTCCCATTAACCGAAAGATTACAGGTTCGATTCCTGGTCATGGCACATGCCCAGGTTGCTGGTTGACTCCTCAGTAAGAATGTGTATGAGAGACAACTAACTGATGTTTCTCTCTCACATCAATGTTTTTTTCCCTCTCCTCCTCCCTTTCCCTCTTTCTAAAATCAATAAGCATATTCTTGGTGAGGATAAAAAAATGAAATATACATTACAACCAGGTACACACACATACATACACACACGTGCGCGCACACACACACGCTTGTATAAAGTTGAAACAAAAATTTGGCAGAACAATGCTTATCTATATCACATGCAGCAACACTCTGATCTTTTTCTATTCCCACCTATTCTATCTCATTGAAGGTAACAGCCTTTAAATTGATTTCAATTCTCTAATAATTCACAAACTATATTTTGAAAAAGGCTTTATTTTACACATGGTAATGTGTAAAAAAATGTTAACTGAGAACTGTTTGAAATAAAAATAACTGGACATGACAATCAAGGAATATTCACATAGTGGGATACTGATACTATGTCACATTCATGTAGAGTAAACTAGAGCTCTGTGTATCAACCGCATGCTGAGTGAAAAAGCCAGTTGCTGAAGCATATGTACTGTGTGATGCTATTTTAAAGTTTCAAAACATGGAAAACATGTTGTTTATGGATATACACATATGTCATAAAAGTCTACAACATGCATGAGAATGCTGAGCACATAAATCAGGATTGAGGCTTCCACTGGAAAGAGGAAGGGGAAGGGGTTCAAGGAGGGGCAAAGGGTGTCTTTAATTGTATCATAGGTTTTTTGTTTCTTATATGTTATTTATTCTTTGTTCTTTAGGGGTTGGCAAACTCTGCCTTCAAGGCAAATCTGTTTTTATACGGCCTGTTAGCTAAGAATTAATTTTTACATATTTTAATTGTTGGAAATGGGAAGAATATTTCTAGACGTGAAAATTACATAAAATTTTCATGTCCACCAATAATGTTTCACTAGATCACAGCCGTGCCAGTTTATTTTCATATTGTCTATGATTGCTTTCATGCTATAACGGCATAGTTGAGTAGTTGAAAAAAGATTGTACAGCCTGCAAAGATGAAAATATTTAAATTTGACCCTTTATAGAAAAAGTTTGACAGCTCCTGGTTTATTATGTAACATATAGTTCATAATAATTTAAGAAATAGTAGCATTAGCCCTGGCTGGCGTGGCTCAGTGGATTGCCGCTGGCCTGCGAACCCAAAGGTTGTAGGTTCTATTCCCAGTCAGGGCACATAATCAGGTTGCAAGCCAGGTCTCCACCTAGGTCCTTAGCTGAAGGCAGGTAAAAGGCAACCATACATTGATGTTTCTCTCCTTTTCTTCCTCCCTCCCTGCCCTTCTCTCTGAAAATAATGAATAAAATCTTTAAAAATAAAATAAAATAAATAAAAAATAAATGTAAAATAGTAGCATTAAAGAAAAATTCCAGAAATAAAGAGATATATAATTCTACCATCTAACAAAATTTGCTTAATTTTTTCATGTTTTCTTCTTTGATAAAACCCATATATTTTTATTTAAATTAGACAAGGACATTTGCATTCTGCTTTCTCACCTCATAATTGGTTCATAAACTCTGTTGATGTGCAATGTGGTATTTAAATTTACACATTTTAATGGCATAGCATGGTTCAAGTTTACAAATCACACACCATAATTTATACAACTACTTCATGTTTAATTCTTCATGTTCTTTTCATTTGTTTATTATTAGTTATGAGGCGAGGAACATCGTTATACGCAGAGCTTCATACCCCTCCTTTTGACTTATTTTCTCAGAATAAATTTCTAAGAAAGAAATTCTTAATCTTCCCTCTGCCTGACCACATCCTCAACGCTAACTACTTTCTCCTTCCTCTCTTTACGCCAATAACTTAGTGCTTCATCAGTCTTTTTGCTTTTCCTTTGCCTTCTATCACACAAGTGATCTCTCTCATTTGGCTCCTTCTAGTGGTCCCTTAGGTATCAAAAAAGCTCTCTTGCTTTTAGATCTCAGCTTGACCCATCTGTTGGGCGGTACAACTGTCTGCAGTGCATTGTGAGAATTGCTTCTTGCTCTATTCTTTTTTTTGAAGTGAACATATCCTCAAGACTTTATTGTCACATAAAAAAAAAAAAGCTTAGAACTGGATCACTTAGCCCTTTCTCTTCTCATCTCCTTCAAGTTCAAAATGCTTGCATTTCTTAATAGCTAGCATTCTCTTAGAGCTGCAGTTGGGCTCAACACATTCAAACCTCAGCACAACCTTCCCTGTAGTTTTAGACTTTTTTCAGAAAATCAGCTTAGTCTGCCCTCCATAGCCATTCTGCTTCCTGTCATAATGCTGCTTTTCCTGCACATACAGAGAATCCTTGTCCTTCTTGTATTGTTACTTTGTGGGGTTGAAGTTTGCCACACTTCTTGCAGAAAGTCCAGGGTGGTTTAGGAACATTCACCATGCTTGTGAGAATTCTGTCTGCTTTGCTCTAATTTCTTAATCCTTTCTCTCACCACAGGGTCCACTCCACTCCTTTGCTGAGGTTAAAGTCCACCAGTAACTGAGTAACTGTTGGTAAGTAAGTCCAAAGGCTTTTTTCTCGATTTCTATCTTCTCCATGGAGCTAATGTTCTGAAATTTCCTTCCTACTATTCTTCAGGTCTTTCTTTCTTTTTCTGTATGTCCCAGGGCTTCTCTCTTTCATAGAATTTTCTTTAAGAATTGGAATACACCTTCCTCTTTTGAGTCTAGTTCAACCATGCATAGCTCATCTCTTTCAGTCCTCTGTGCCCTAATCTAAGTTGTTTTACTCTCCTGTGAATGAATATGAAGTTAAGGAAGGAAAGGTAATAACTTAAAAACAGACAACATTGAGAATATTCTATTTAAAGCTTAAAAATAATCAAACCCTTGAGATAAATCCAAGGATCACAGGCCACACTATTTTAATAACAGATTTACCAAGCGTGGTCCACAGATCAGTGGTATCAGTGTTACCCGGAGCTTGTTAGAAATGGAAATGCAGAATTGTAGGCTCTACTCCAGATGAATTAAATCAGAATATAAGCTTTTAACATGACATCCAGGTGACTGACAGGTACAGTAAAATATGAGAATCACTAATCTAATGATCCAGTAAATGCCTACTTCTATAGCCTCCATTAATAGTGCTCCAGGGATCCCTTGGGAACCTCAAACCAATGAAGACCACCTCTAATGGGACAGTTTGGCACGAGGGTGATCTGGCTGCCACAGCTAACATCCCTTTGATGAACAGGGTTGATTCCATTGATCTCCTGGCTAGTTGCGTGCCTTCTTCCCCTCATCATTCCAGGTACAGGTTCATTCCTCTAAAGCTGCAAAGGAAGTTGGAAAGGACAATCCTTCCTAAAAGAGGAAGACTATTCTTCAGCCAAGAGTATAGGCAAGTTTATAGAGTCTTTGGTAAATTGGACATATCTTAGTAGGGGTTGGAAAATGTTTTCTATCATCTTTTCCAACAACAACAACAAATGGATAAGAATAACAAAGAAGAACAAATAACAAAGAAAGACAACAATAGTTTATATTCTTCATTCTCTCACTCAATAAATATCAAGCACCTACCATATGTCAAGCACTATTGTAGGTGCTGGGGTTGTAGCAGTGAACAAAACAGACAAAATCCCTGCCTTGAAGTTTACATTCTAGGGGATGGAGATACACACAAGTATGTAATAGCAGGCAGTAATAATGCTTAAAACAAATAAAAACAAAACAAATCAAAACAACAGAGTGGTGGAGCCCACTATTTAAGATGGAAGGTCAGGGAAGAACTCCCCAAGGTGAAGATATTTGGCAACATACCTGAATACAATGAAATCATCTGGCATTTGGGAGACGAGAATTCCAAGCAAAGGAAATAGGTAATGCAAAGGCCTTGGGGTGGGAACAAGCTTGGAGAGTGTAAGGAACAGCAAAAAGGCCAATAAGCATGGTTTGAGCAGACAGGTTAAGCAGGTAAGAAACTGGAAAAAATCTTTAAGCAGCTTGGCTTTTATGTCACGTGTGAGGGAGCCATTTCATGGTATTGAGCCTACAGGAGTGATGTAATCTGACAATGTGAAAGGCTCACTCTGGCTGCTGTGTGGGGAATAAACTATAAGGGGGTAGTAGTGGAAACAGGCCAAAAAGGACATTTCTGCAAGGATGTTGGTTGGTTTAGATTTGGGTGGTCATGGTGGTGGTGGTAGTGGTAGTGAGAAAGGTCCCAACAATCTCCATTCCCAATAAAGACTATTTAATAAGTTACTGCTAAATGGCTGGAGTGAATTTTTAAAATGTTGGGAAACTGGCTTAGATATAGAAAACAAAGAATAGAAATAATAGGGTTTCTTTGGGTTGAACAATGTTAACAGCATCCCTAGGAGATCCATATTACTTAACATTTCATAAATAATTAAGAAAAAAGAACATTGAGACATTTCTAGGTACACAAATTATACTTTGTTTTCCACATGTGAAATATCAAGTTAATAGGGAGCTCTTCTGCAACATTTCTAATGCTATGTGAGTAGGCTGGAAAGAGGCAAGGTGACTTGCTGCATAGACAAGTGTAAAATAGCTCATATAAGGGGAGACAACTCAGATGATACCTTGAAGATAATGAAGTCTGAACTGCCAGTAGCTACCGAGGAAAAGGATCCAGAAGTCGCTACATATTATTCCTTCAAGACACCAGCTCTTGTAAAGTCCAAAATGCCAGCAAAACTTCTACCTGTCCAGAATAAAGACAAAACATCAGCTTTAACAAGACCCCAGGAAAGCCATCTTGGAGTTCAGTGCTGGTCATTGCATTGTAAGAAAAAAGTACAGCTAAAAGGAAGGCAGATAAAATGATGAAAAAGATAAGATTAAAAGGATAAAAGGGGCTCTTATTTGAAGGATTAAAAGTTGACTGTCTGAGACAAGATAAGATGAAAGTCTCTAAAGCATGAAAGGTCCAGAGAAAGTAAAAATAGCCCTTTTCATACAATTCAATGATTGTGAAATTAGGAGACAAAAGAAGCTTGAATGTCTATGTACTGTAGAAAGAGATCATTGGAAGGCATATTTTACAAGGTCTTTCTTTAGACAGGAGGTCCTTAAGTATTCTCCAGTATATAAAAGGACATGCCTTAGCAGTAAACAGAGGTGGAGGCCAACAACCCCATCTCAACA
The DNA here is from genome assembly GCA_004026585.1 of Noctilio leporinus. NCBI lineage: Eukaryota > Metazoa > Chordata > Mammalia > Chiroptera > Noctilionidae > Noctilio > Noctilio leporinus. Next base: position 5,093 of record PVIW01007220.1, on the reverse strand, counting down.
GTCCTTTGTTGAGATGAAAACTACCCTGAACTAGTGTGTGATTCCTGCCCACTCCCCTAATCACTGTGGTATACAATCAGAGGAACTCAAAAAAAGAAAAAAGAAAAAAAAAAAAAAAAAGGCAAAAAAACAGGGCATTCAAAGGATTCAAAATGCTCATATTAAATCTTATTCTGAGTCAAAACTAGACTGAAAATAAATTCAAGGGTGAAAGATTTATAATGGATTAATAAGAGAACTTAAATCTGTTTTGGGGTATATTCTAATCTTTAATCTTTGTGATTCATGCCATGCCATGGAGATATACTGTCCTCGCAAGAAACGTTACTTGATAGTCTGAATTGGATGAATAAAATAAGAACATTTCCTAAAAATTGTTTGTCAGCATCTGGTTCTCATGGTCAGAAAGTAACAGTTACTGGTTTAGATGGGATTAGATCATTCGTATTTCAAAGCACAAGTCCTTCAACATATTCAATTAACAGAGAAAAGACTTATGAACCAACCGTTATTCACAGATTTAAAACAAACAACACAATTAACTAAACAAACAAAATACCCTGAGTCCAAACAAAAAGGGAAAGCAGAAGGTAACAACTAGAATGACCTTGAGTTAGATGTTATGAATATGCTTGCACACAATACATGGCCACGATTTATGTACGTAACTCATATGTTCTCTTTCCCCCCCAAAAAGTATTAGATGCAGGAACCTCACCCCTCCTCCCACTCCAAAAGAAAACTGTACCCATCCCTCCCTCCCATAGGTCCTTTACCTGTTTCTTCCTCTCTTCTGGAGAGGAACTTTCAGCCCCGCCTCCTTGCCGTCCAAGTACCGCCTTCCCGGCCCACCTGTGAGCCTAACCCCTGACGTTCCCGTTTGGCTTCCGCGGCCTGCAGGATTCTGGCTTCTGATTGGTTCGTCCGACCACAGCCCGGCGGCCCACCAATGACAGCTGCTCTGGGTGGGGGGCAATGCCCACATCCAAGATGGCGCTTCCAGGATCGGGGAGCCGTTGACCCGCGGCCGGGAAGCGGCCTGGGTTGGCCTTCTGACTGCGGGGCCCTGGGGGCATCTCGCTCGGTACGCCCCTGGCCCGCCTAGAAGGCCTTCCTGGGCCACAGCAATGGCCGCCGAAAACAGCAAGCAGTTTTGGAAGAGGAGCGCCAAGCTGCCTGGGAGGTGAGCTTAGGACGCTGAGAGTGGAAGAGGGGATTGGACAAACCCTTCCAGATCCTGCACCCTAAATCCTGCGGGCCTGGGGCGCCACCGACCCTGGGAGGCCAGCAATTTTAGACAGCCTGGGCTGGGGGAGTTGGGACTGCTTGGTGTTGGCAGGGCAGCTGTCAGGCAAAGAAGTAGGCAGTGAGCTTTAAGGATGGCTGGGGGAGCAGACCGGATTCTGGGGGCGGAGGGCTGTGGAGGGGCTGCCGTCAGCCCGGAGGTGGCCTGAGTCCGGGCGTCAGGGACAGTGGAGTTGGGTAAGTATCCAGTGTACGCCCTGGGTTAAGAGGGCCTTGCCCAGAGCTGCTTCTTACTTTATCCAGAACTCCCTCATGGGGGTCTCCATCTTGCACAGGTGGTTGCCTGCACGAGAATGGCCCCTTCCCCTGCTCCCCAGCTCAGCACGTAAAGAATCAATTTTCCTGGACTCCCACAAGGCTCTGCGGGGGAAACAGGAAAAGTGAGGAAAATTCTTAAGCTCGACCTTATTTCATCTTGAGTTGGCCCTTTCCCCTTATGAATTATTACAGGGTGACTCAAGAATCGAGGTTATTTCTTGAGCATTTTCTAAGGATTTGTTCAACCCCAAGCTACTATTTTACCCCATGTGTTGTGTTCTTTTTGTGCAAAAAAATTTTTCATGCACTTAATTTTTTTCTCGTTCTTCAGTTATTTGATTGGAGAGCAGACCTTCTAAGCTACCTTTTCCCCCCCTCCCTTTTTTGGTGTATGCTTAGCAATTGTACGTCCATCAAAATGTTGTTGGTTTATAGTTTCATTGTGGTCTGAGTAGAGTCCTAAGAAGAGGAAGGACATTTCAATTGTGAATTTAAGATTTTTGCCAGCTAGATTCTACTTAGTGATGAAATTCATATTTGGTTGTGCTACCTTTCCTAACCCATTGAACTGCGACACAGATATTAAGAAGGCAATGAAGGTCAATAGTGGCTATTACAGTAGTCTTATTTTATTTAGGGTCCTATTAGACATATGGAGAATAGAGTGGGAATTAATACATCTCACACAATAGAGTATTAAAATAATGAAAAGAAATGTGGAAAAAGCTTCAAATTAAAGTGCTGTGGAGTTACAGTGTTAATATTAATGCTAAAGACTTTAATGTTTTTAGATAAACACCGCTAACTTCGAACTAATTCCTTTTCCTTCCTGGTCTAGTGAGCCCTCCAGTCTCACTAACTGGTGTTCCCTGGGGTTTTCCATAGTGACATCATTAAATTTTGACATCCTAAGGTTCAAAGCAGAATCAATGGGACACTGTTAAATCAGGAAGCAGTATATGAGATACGGGCATGGCATGTATTTTGTGCCTATTGACTCCTGGTTGTTATTGACAATCTTGTTTAATATGTTTCCTCTTTGGTAACAATCTTTTGCTTTATTTCCTCTTTGGAACTATAGGAACAGGTCACCTTTTCTTTTTTAAGGTTTATTTGTAGAGAGAGGGGAAGGGAGGGAAAAATTGAGAAAGAGAGACATCAATGAGTGATTGCCTCTTGTGTGCCCCTAAGTGGGAGCCTGGCCCACATTGTAGGCATGTGCCCTGACCAGCAACCTTTTAGTTCGCAGGCTGGTGCTCAATACATTGAGCCACACCAGCCATGGCAAGATAGTAAGTGCTTTGATTTAAGGAAAATGTTAGGGCATTTTTCTTAAGAATAGAATTTTTGCATTTGTACTCTTTGGATCTTAGGGAAGAAAAACTTTCTCTCCTGGGTGGTAAAATGACGTAGATGACTGTATTTAGGTCCATTACAATCTAGAAGTGAAACTAGTTTACTCTCCTTTGCAAATTGAAAGGTAAAAATTCAGAGCGGTAGCAGATTACTTTCAGTTTCTTTGATCACGATCTAGCGATCTAATGACACAAATAGAAATTTTATTTAGCAAAATTGCCAAAGTTAATAATGAATTAAACATCCTTTAAAAAAATAACATCCTTTGAAATATATATATATATCTTTATTGAGATATATTTATTTTTCTAGAGTATAGATGGTTTTGTATAACCATCACCACTAATTTCAGAACATTTTTATCACCCCAAAAAGAAAACCCATATCCATTAGTAGCTTCTCCCCATCCCCTGCCCACCACTAATCTTTCTGTTTGTATAGATTTATTTATTTTGGACATTTCATATAAATGAAATAATGTGATCCGAGAACCTTTTTGATTTCTTTTTTTAAAGCATGTTTTCAAGGTTCATCAAGTTGTACCATATATCAGTATTTCATTCCTCTCTATGGCTAAATAATATTCTGTTGTATGGATATATCTTATTTTGTTCATCTGTCAGTTGATGGACATTTGGGTTGTTTCTACTTTGGGGCTATTGTGAATAATGCTATGAAATTCATGGGTAGGTTTTTGTGTGGATGTATGTTTACCGTTCTTCTAAGTATGTATAGAAGTGGAATTGCTGGCTCAAGTGATAACTTGATGGAATTAAACATCCTTTTAAGTTCTCTCAGTCATTCATAAAAGCCCAACGTACTTAATACATCAGATAGTCCTTGTATGAAAGTCTAGGAAGATAGGAGGCAGTATGTACCATGTGGAAACTTAGATAAATAAATCCTGGAGGCCTAATTCACAGCATAGGGATTATAGTCAACAAAACTTTGAAGTTACCAAGAGTCTAGACCTTAATTGTTCTCACCACACAAAAAAAAAAAGATAATTATGTGATATATTAATTATGTAGTAAATTATGTGATAAGAGATGTTAGCTAACATTTTGGTGGTAATCATTTGCAAATTATAAATATATCAAGCCAACACATTGCACACTTTAAACTTTCACAGTATTTATGTCAATTATGTATATATATTCAAGTTTCACTTTTTTTTATTCTAAATTTTTTTTAAGATTTTATATTTTTTATTATTTCCAGAGAGAGGGGAAGGGAGAAAGGCAGAGAGGGAGAGAAGCATCAATGTATGGTTGCCTTTCACCTGCCTCCAGCTACAGACCTGGCTGGAGACCTGGCTCACAACCTGGTTATGTGCCCTGACTGGGATTTGAACCAGCAACCTTTGGGTTCACAGGCTGGCGCCTACCTACTGAGCCATCGGCCAGGAATTATATCTTAAAAAATAAATAAATAAGATGTAGGCTCTGGAACTTGACTGCCTAGGTTCAAATCTCAGTTCTGCTACTTCCTAGCTGCGTGACCTTGAGTAAATTAATCTCTCCATACCTCAGTCTCTTCATCCATAAAATGAAGACAGAGTATCTAACCCATAAGGCTATTATGAGGGTTAAATGAGATAAAGCATAGAAAGTACATAGGAGGTAATGATACTAGCTGTTATGAAAGCAATAGTTATAATCACAGAATCTCCGATTTTTTTTTTTTCTCTCCCTCTTGTTTTAGTTTCTGAAACTAGAATTGAAAACAATTGATCAATGGTGTGTCTGGAGCCTCAGAGGGTACTGGGTGGAAAAAATACCACCTATTACTAATTAGGCAGAGGGATTATGGAGGCACAAAGAATCCTGATATGGGACAGCTGTGGTGTCAGGTGTCCTTTAGCTATGAAAAAAATGTGATTTTGAGCAGTAGTTCTCAAACTTTAGTGACTCCCCAGGAGGGCTTGTTAAAACATAGGTTGGAAGGATGGAACTGGAGAGTATTATGCTTAGTGAAATAAGCCAGTCAGTGAAGGACAAATACCATATGATCTCACCCATTACGGGACAATAATGAGCAAAACTAACAACAAGCAAAACAGAACCAAGTATATTAATACAAGGAATAGGCCTTCAGTGGTCAGGGGGAACAGTGTTGGGGGGTGGGGGGAGGCAGAGGCAAAGAAGGGGAGCAGCTTAGACAAGAACCTAGTA